>JACJUY010001833.1:94752-110561 GCA_014220935.1 Platorchestia sp. MABIK | reverse complement strand
AAACGCTACACATTAACCCACTTTTTGAACGAACGTTACATTTTATAACTGTGAAAACGTTGGTATCATTCTTGCTCTGACTTCTGAGAAATGAGCGAAAACAAAGACATTCGTTGTGCGCAGAAATCATTTTCTCCTTAACGGTCACTCCGCTGCAGTTAGCATTCGAAACAACTTGATAAATAGTGACACAGGGCGACACCGTGCCGGGTGACGCAGAAAAAACTGGTCGAAAGTCAGGATGTATAACTGAAAAGGTCATAAAAACCTGTTATTTCGTTGGATAGACAATATAAAGGCTAATTTTTGTGAGCCACAGTGTAATGGAGGACTTCTTCCGAGGGTTTTCCACGGTGAGTAGTCACAGTTTTACAGGTAACTGCGCTTCTAATAAAACTGATTCGGATGATCTTGTGAAGGAAGTGTGTTTTCATTACGCAAAATAAGTCCTGCCAAGCTCTCCCTGTAAAAGTATGTGGCCGATCGTAATTGTTTGTGTTATCAACGGCGACTTCTCTTTGAGCAGATTTGTGAATTGTATCAGGCTCTGAGCTTAATTTTTCACTGAAATTGTTATTAACAGGATCTAAGCCAACAGTCTCGCTCTTAGTGATGCAAGGGATTTTAACATGGTGGGGATTTTAGAGTAGGCGCAATGTGACAGATTTACAGAATCCACCAAAAAACTGCCACACACGAACAATTTCAAGGTACAGTTGTTTTTAATGTAATTTTTGTGCTTATTTTATTTTAATCGTGTTGCCCGTATTTTGTGTGATATTTTTCTTGGTATTGTGCTTTTATTTCTTCAAGTAAATTGTTTCGAAAGCAATGCGGTAGGCGATGGTCACCCACCACTAGGAACCCATTAAATTATCTTGGGGGGAAGAGAATTTATAAGCGAAGGCTAGTGCATTCCAGCTCAAGTCAGTAGAATCGTTGATGTGAGATCTCGTGTTGGAAATGGTCTCACGTACTCTGGAAAATTTTCGGAAGTGGCTTGATTGTTGAATTGAGCAGGTGATAGCCATTATGAAAATCACCACCTACATCTTGAATGGAATTTTGTGCAATTTCTGGCTATTTAACAAATTTTTCAATTTGGGAATTAATGAGAAAGTTGTATAGAGTTTTTCGTGTAACAGTAACTTTGGTGGACCCTGTGTACATAGTTCGAGAATAAAAATAATATACTGTTGAATACCAAAACGAGGATAGGGGACTGAAAGCTATACACTCTTGAAATGAAGTATGAATATTATTGTGTAATTGAATTGTTGGAAGTTCTAATCACGGAGTCGTTACTCCAAGCCTGTTCCTAAACGTGGCAACACAGAAATGACGTCTCTCGAATGGTCCGAAGATCGATGCAGTTTCAAATGGTACCCAGTTAATACATTTCCCAGCAAAATTCAATGTTGCTCAAGTGATCAAAATTGGAATTGTGCGTGAGTGATCAAAAACTACATAAAAGATGTGTCGACTCACAACATACTGGTGGATATTATTTTTAGGCTCATAGATTGTGTGTTTTCTTTTTACTCGAAATTAAATGAGGGAATTGTAATCGTCATGGGGAGTTAAGCAGAGCTTAGAAAGAAGGAATTAAATCTAAAGCAGTTTTCAATGTCATAATGTCTAGTTTTGGATTTTGTACTGTTTTCATTGTTAACCATTTTCTTGTTGTGAACAATTGAGTTGACTTTGTTATAACAGACGATTTTCGCCAATCTCGGTTTGTGTAGAATTAACATGAATGCGAAAATTGTGTGAAATGGCCTTACCTTATGTAATTCATACGCCCAGTGAGCATAAGATCGTAACCCTGCTATTATTGTAAAAAATGCATGAATCAATAATTCTTTTATTTAAATGTTTCATCTGATGGCACCTGCCAACGTAGGGCTCGAAGAAGTTCGACTACACTTATGTTTTCTCTCAAACCATAAATAATTATGGTAAACTAAAATTTTCACGCTCTCTCCCTCGTTTGACAGAAAAAGTATCATTGCTTACCTCCTTTGATTTATCTAAAGCCTGGTTGGCCCGTTTTACGGGAAATCAACGCTAGATTAAAGCTAACTTAATTTCGGTCATTCCACTCAACACAAATAGCGCAAAATCTCCAAAAAATTGCGTGACATTGCGATTTTTCTCAAAACATGCCAGAAGATATGGGAGGCATCGTTATTTCCCTGCAATGAAAGTACAGTATGTACATGACCGTTGGGAACCACTTGCTGCTCGATGCTTCTGGCTAGTCAGTGCACTGCAAATAAACACTCAATCACAGCAATCGCGCCTGGTGTGTACTATTTTGGTATCGAGCTATATCTTCCAAAGCCTGAAGACGGACTTGGTCCTTTTATTTCGGCCTTTTTTATATTTTCTTGTTCATGCAGTTTTCGGCATTACAAATTCATGATGTCTAGATGGGCGTTTCACGGATACCATTGTTTCAATTGTTTGCCTTGGTAAGAGGCTTTGAGCACCATTGAGTATTGAGAACCTTGTTAATATAGTGTATTACAGTGTTTTAATATTAATGGTTACTTCTGCCTTTTTAAAATTCACACAGGCCCGTTTGCTGAAAAATCAGGGTTATTTCGAGTAAAAATGTGTTAGTATATTCAGAAAGAAGAATTCCCACAGAGTTTCTTCGCTTGCCATGATCTCGGCGAAACACTCACTTGTATAGACAAATTGGATAAGGTTTCCTGGCTTTAGAAAGTATTTTCAGCTTTGCACTACTTTATAAGGAACAGTTAGTGTACTAGTAAAAATATGATACTTGGTACAACAGGAAGAAATGAAGGCGCTCGTCCGGTGAATGATCAACAGCGTTGTTTGTCTTCGCTAGTGGGCGGTATCGTGGTGCAGGGCCAGGCCCATCATCACTAGCGCTCAGAAGGAGACAGGGAAACGCAATTGTCATTAGCCAGACCGGATCCTCAGTAATGATGCAGCATTGCACAGTGACGCCAGCCCAGCTGCCCAATGCTCGCAATCATCGTTCGAGATAACGGTCTTGCTTAAGCTTTGACTAATTTGCGCTCATTACGCTGAGATACCGAGCTCCAAAGGAGGGTCCTTGTTAGAACCCATGCTGTCCCTCGACGTAATTTCTTCGATAAGATTCAATAGAGTAAATTTATTATTCAGGCTCTGGAAATAATGAGGCCCAGTCTACAGTCATAAAAACGCGCTTCCTGAATACTTATCTCTGACCGCCAGTCATGTGTAGTCTGAAGTTCAGAAGTAGACCCGCACAGCCATGATACTTTACTGGCCACACGTTTTGCGAACATCAATTTTATGATCAGAACTTTGCTGAGGAGCGACATGCGAACTTGAATTTCAAAAGAACGGATTGATCTTTTGCATCACTGCAGAAGTGTGAGGTAAATGTTGAAATCATAATTTTGTATTCGTCTATAAAAATTATTAAGAAAGACATTGAAAATCTAATCGAGATTATGAAGAACTAAAAGTTACATTAAACTGAAGGAAACTGATCATTAAGTTGCTTAATAGATATACTATTTCAGGACTTTCCTTTAAGAACATGTGTTAAATAAAGCAAAATCCCATGATATTTAAAAATTGTTAGTTTCAATTACTTTTCTCTTATCTTTTGGTTGATACTTAAAGTTGATTTTTTTTTTAATGTACAAATTATCAGTATTGCCACTAATAATATGTTGTCGCCGTGCAGGAATCATTTATTTCAACCGCGATAACTATACAAACCCTGCAAAGAAATTATTGAACGAGGTACCACAACAACTAATTTCCTATCGACCAGCAGCTACTTTTTAAAAACACTGACAAATTAGTGTTAGAATAAAATGCATTCATGAAAATTTTATAAATAAATAAAATGCGATCCAACATTCACAGCTGATTTTTGTTGTTGACGACGGAACAATTATTAATAACATGACCATAGAGCAAAAAAATGAGCTTATGCTTCATGCCAGACTGAGCTGTACGCAAGAGAGTAGACGTGTGCTACAGCCCTGCAACGCTGCGCCTCACGGCCCTTGCTCAGAGCGTGGCGTCGATGCAATGCATTAGAATATGAAGGTGGAACGCGGCGGAGGCCATCCATCAGCTGCTTGTGTTTACCTGAGAGGCAGCGGTGACGTCACCACAGTGTGAGGAGCGCTTCATCGCATCACTCGAGTGGGAATTGGGCCACTCATTGCATCACCAGCGCAGGAATGATGTCACTCATGTAATTCTTGTGAGTGCTATCGCATTTGCAGACCCGGTTTGCATCATGAGATTTGTCAGATGCACCGAACGACTCAGCACGAACTTACGAAACAGAATGTTCAGTTTAAGTACAGATGTGAACCTTGAATTAACAGTAGGACGATTACAGTTCGTCAGCAACGGTATGTTTGAGGAGTTCTATCAACCAAACCTATTTCTGAACTTTATACTCAATTTCGTTGCAGTTAAAAACGAGCTTTGTTGTAGGCTCAGATATTATTGCTGTCTTGTTGAAAAATAAACGCTTTTCGAATATACAAAGTTTAAGCTTAACGAGAGGAAATGCTCCATAAAATTAATGATTAAGGTGAGTAATTCAATTACGGAGAGTAATTTCTTCTCAGATGAGAAATACTCATTGCTAAATGTGAAATACTCCAGAGAAATAAATAATCGATGTTATAAAACACTCAACAGTCTACGAAACAAGAATTCTATCAACTCGAAAGATGGGTTTTCATGCCATTCAACTGAAACAAACAACATTGAAATTCAAGGCAACAGGCGTGCTATAGTAAGGTTATCCACTACAGGTGAA
Source organism: Platorchestia sp. MABIK (assembly GCA_014220935.1). Taxonomy (NCBI): domain Eukaryota; kingdom Metazoa; phylum Arthropoda; class Malacostraca; order Amphipoda; family Talitridae; genus Platorchestia; species Platorchestia sp. MABIK. Next base: position 105,745 of record JACJUY010001833.1, on the reverse strand, counting down.
AGAAGCAAAAATCGCAATGATCTTCAATAGAAATGGAATAATGGAGAATGGACGAGAAAAATTTCAGTAAATTCATTTTTGAAATGTTATGGTTGATATACTTCTATTCAAGCTATTTTTTTTTTTTTGTGCGCTAGAATATTTAGTTCACATTTCCGTCTTCTCTTCTTTTCGAAATCTCTGCTGTGCTGTATTTGTATGTATATTTTTTTATATATATATTTAGATGATACATCATCTGACCTTTGTGAACCCTTAAATCAATCTCATTCTTCGACGTTTGCAAGAAACCTTCTACGAGATTTAATATTGATCTCTAGGAGTTGCTTTAGAGCAGATTTAAGTCGTTCACATCCACAAAGTTCAATTTTCTCCAAAAATTTACTTCATTCGAAAATTTCTTCTTAGATTGATGCACTGTCTGATTTCTTCGCGATGGGGGATATTATGGTTACATCTAAATGTATAAGTTCCTAATCAATGATTCTTCCGCGCTTCCAAACTCGGCAGTTGGGATCCCATTTTTGTGTTCTCAGGAGGAGACGCAGTAAGAAGCACGTTTTTCCTCTAGACATCATGAAATGAGAAAATGCCAGTCATTTCAGTTTTATTTTTGGGGTCCCTCTGCAAATTATTCCAACACTGTACATGATTACCATAACACCATATGCGTGAGCTAAATTTAATTGTGCACCTTTACGTCTTTTCACGGATTTTCTGAGGTTGCGTATCACAGATCATTCCGGTGTAGTTCATCACTGATTGTTGTGCTCCTAGTGGTAGCAGTCTTTTTAGGCACTGCATTTCTTTTCCTGAAGTTTCTTCTCAAGAGTCGTCGTGGTAGCTCTTTTAAACCGTTAAAGGAGAGCGAGAAAGCAGTGCATTTAAAGTGACTTGTACCTTTTTTTAGTAAATGCCGAAGCCATTGGCACCGATAGTGTGTAATAGATTTTTAAGCGCAATTATCTAGTGGCTCAATTTTTCGTCGTAGAGTAACAGATCCTACTTTCACTTTGGTCTCCGAGGAGGTCAGTAATTTTTACTTTTAAAAAGCAGCCCACTGAAACTTCTACATGATCATCCGAATCCTATTGGCCTACTTTATCGAGCTAGCACCAACTTCGCAAAATATTATTGACGTGTTCTAGCGATTTCTTTTCCAGATTTTGGCAAAGAGAATACTAATGTCTTTGTCGCAAATATTTCTCAAAGCTGGCTCCTAAATCTTAGACTTGGGCAATAGAATAAGGAGCGTCATCTAGGCTTTCTTAAATCGTTTTAAAGAGCTCACATTTTTCAAGGAGCAGGATGAATCTTTTTACCTCAGAATAACAGCAGCAAATTGTTTCGTGCGATTTGTGATCTAGTGGTCCAATAGCCATTTTTTCTCTAAAGATTTTTAGACATAGTCTTGGATTTTGCTTGCCATCATAACATTTTGACGACATAGCTCAGGAGGACTGCCCAGTGATTTTTGAATTTCGATTCGATTTGTCTGAAATTTTGTTAAAAAATGTATTTTTTAAAAAGAAACATATTTCATTCAAGTAACTTTTTCGATTTAAGCCTTAGTTTTTTGAAAAAATTGAAATGTTAGTTTTTTAGTTCATTTTTAGGGATATTTCAAAAGAATAGAAGTCAATGAGTTTTTATGCTAATATAAATTCAAAGACAGTTTTGAAATCTTTGTAACATTTCAAACAAACGAAAGGATCTGAACTTTCTATTTTTCTTTTCGTTTTCTTTTGATATGCGATTTTCGATCACTAACTAAAATTTACCAAATTTTTTGCTTTGAACTGTGATAAAAAAAGTTAATGTACAAATTGGGAAACCGGGATCTTTCATTTTGTTAGATATGTTCCAAGGATTTTAAAACTGTTTTTGTTTTTTCTTAGCATGAAAATTCACTGACTTCTATTCTTTTAAATCCTGAAAATGAGGTTTTTTCGTAAGAGGCACAAAACAATTTTTTTTGTTGAAGTGTAATGTAATGGAAAATTTCTGTACTTGAATGCTGTTTCTATGTTTTATTTAATAATCTGCATGCATAGTTTCATATTATCCCTGTGAATGGTAAATTACATGTATAAATTTTATGCATAAAAAAGTTATTTTTCATTTCTTGAAGAATGGTAAATATTTTATTTGTGGATTGATTATTGTGAAATTAGCCATTATATGCAATTTTTAAAAAGAAACACATTTTGTCCCATTCATTTTTTTCGATTTCGCCTTTAATTTTTATGAAAATGGGAAATATTTGTTTTTTATGTCATTTTATTTGATATTTCAAATGAATGCAAGTCAATGAGTTTTCATGATACAACAAAACCAAAGACAGTTTTGAAATTCTTGAAACATTGCTAACAAACTAAAAGAGTCAGATTTTTCATTTTCCTTTTTGTTTTCTTCTTATATGGGGTTAAAAATTTATGGTTTTTGGTCCCTTTATAGCCCCTTGGGGGGGAGGGTCTAGTGCCCGTAGCCCCATAAACTTTTAGGGCACAATAGCCCACCACCTAAGGATCTTTTTTCAACAAAGAAAAAAATGGGCAATTGGGCCCGAAAATCCCTGGGTCGTCCCCCTTAATAAAGGACCAACTTAATAGATTTTCAAACAAGAATCACTTTAAAATATAATGCATTATTCAAGTTGGAATAATTATCAAGAATAAAATACCATAATCCTGAAGATATGAGATTGAATGATTTCCCTGGCAAACTTTATCCCCCTTACGGATGATAGTTAGACTGAAATTTAGAAAGTTGTCGTGTGAAGAATTTTACAGTTCATGAAAACACTTTTGCTCAAGTTATACTTGATATGCTAATTCACTGTACGTGAGCAAATTGTAAGGAACTTTTGAGTACTCGTTTCAATGCAGTCCTTCTGTGAACCAAGTCTTGGACTTCTAGCCTGAGGATGGCCGGTAGATTTACGCAGACAGAGTGTACAGGTCCTGGAATTAATGCTTTTCTAAACCTGTGAGATTTCTTCGTCATGGACGATCAAATTTATTTCAAGAGATATCTGAAAAATTCCATAAAATAAATAACCATGAACTTTGTTCTCGTATCCGCGTGGATTTAATAACATCTATCCTATTACTTGAGAAACACATAGATCGCGAGTGGTAGCTAGTATACATCCGAGCTGTGCTGCGTGCACGGTCTAGTATAGAACGGTAAACTTAAGACTGTTTTTTCGCTTTAATTCAAATCTTCATGCTAAGGTTATATGATTTTATGAAGTTGTTGAGTTATACGTAGTCGCTAGACATTAAATTCGAATTNAAGCGAGCACCAACAATCTGGCTTCTTTGAAAGTCAGAGAGGTCTGCCATTTTTTTAAGGTCACAACCAAATTTCTTCTCCAGATGTCTTCGAAAAACAGCTAATTTCAATAGGATATTAAATAGCTACAATAATAAACAATAAAACATTGATAGATATCAACTTTTGATTACTTATAATATTTTCAAAGATTATGATTAGAAAATGTTAGTGGTTTTCATTATTTTAACGTACCCCTGTACATGATAATCTACTACTAAGAATAACCGTCGTGTGTTTATTTATCTCGTACTAGTACACCCCTGTTTTCTTAAAAGGGGGGGAGCAGGTGATGTTACGCTGCTGCCGCTGCGAGAAGGTCGAGGTGTAGGGTTTTTTGATGTACGTGATCCGTCAAAAATGACTGGAATCTATAATTTCCTAAAAAATATACTTCAGATGTGGATCAAAATTAAATATATTCAACCCAACAGAACAAGCGATTTAAATATTCTTAATCTTGTGCACTAGTGAAACTACCATCAAAAATAGTCATTAAGCTTCCTTGACAGCGTGATGAAGTGGCAGACCAACATGGCTTTCCCACGATTTTCTATGCTATCTTATACCTTTCCTATACTTTCCTCAGTCTCAACTGCTGATATTCTATACAACCTAATCTAACCTACCAATAAACGTGATGTTCATTCCGACTCTGAATCTGCTGGGTTAGTGTACCGAAAATAATAACATTGTGGAGTTGATGAAGCTTGTATCACAGATACGCTCATCACTGACTTTCGGCTGGTGGGTGTGACACACAGACGGACGGACGGACGCGGCTTCTTTTATAACAGTGATGTTTCGTCACGCTCTTAAGAATAGATAGGAAGAAATTAGCCCTGAAGGTCTTGGTTTCAGTTCACCTGTTATAAAAAAGTCTCTCTTCGAGTAATTTATCCGTTAAAGTTTTCCGTAATATTCAAGTAAAATTAAGAGGATACAGAAAAAAGTTATTTAAATGATTTCATTAGAAAATCACGAATAATTAGATTTAATAGCACGAGTAGATACTCTTGTTAAAATTGTATTAAAAGCTTGAGGGTAATCGGCGTGGAGGTAGAGCACCTGGGCTGGCGGGCCGGTTCGACAGCTGACGTCTGAAAACGAAGAAACAGGGCTGAGCGAGAACTGATGGCACAACCTCCTAACCCGCCGAGTCCCATGCACACGCTAAAGAGCTAGAACCCCCAAATCAATTAGAACCCTCAAATCAATTAGAACCCCCAAATCAATTAGAACCCCCAAATCANCAAATCAATTAGAACCCCAAATCAATTAGAACCCCCAAATCAATTAGAACCCCCAAATCAATTAGAACCCCCAAATCAATTAGCTATACATTTTACACATGTAGTTTCACTTATGTCATACATACATACAAATGAATATTATAACTTAAAAAATTCGAAGTGAATCTTATCTATGGCAAAATAAATATTCGAAATACAATTGGCACACCTATAGATTACATTCACCTATTTAATCAGGGAGTACGTACCTTGGCCTCAATACAGAACAATGCTATTGCCTAGTTCGGGAAAACCCACATCGTAAGCCGGATTTAGAAGTTTACCCTAACCCAGGTTCACCGAAGCTAGCCAAGTGTTGACCACGTCAGACATCGAAGACAAGTTTGTAGGAGTTCGACTTACGTCTGAACCAACGGGTCTACGGGGCAGGAAGCAGGTGCAGTGGAGGCTCCAAGGATAAGCGGCTGCCCAACGCAGGCCGCGCAGAGGTTGACTTCTACTCAGCTGACATGGCGAACGATCTCTGCGTAACTCAAATGAAGAAAATTCCCGGGGTAAAGTACGGAGATGAACAAAGGTGTGCCGTGCAGGAACAGAGTCGAGAAATGGAGAGGTTATCGTTCTGCGCCGATTCTCCAAGACGCTGCTGACAGAGGCTCAAAATGCAAAAGGTTATGTGGTGACTTCCTGGAGTGAAGAGCGTCGAATTTATAAGGGTTTTATGGGTTTAGACCTTCCATCACGGCCTACGAAAAATGGGTTACATTTCACATTTAAAAAGGCTCATTTAGACACCAGTAAATTAATACTCTCATTTTCGCTGTACAAGTACACTACATATAATAAGTCATTTTCAGAAAAATTAGAGTGATCCAAAGCCTTATATACCCGAGTCCGCATCGTGGATTCCGAGTTCGGCGGGATATTGCATATTACAATATACATCACAAGCTCGCAGTTGCGTTCAGTAATGCTGAATTTCTGTCTCTAGGATATGACACGAATGGCTTTAACTACTTCTATTGCGGTTCAAAAATACTTCCAAGTGTTTATTACTGTCACAAGGAAAATATGCTACCTTTGAAATAAGCTTAGGGATGGAAACTCAACTTAGACGAAAATCTGTTCAAGAAAGGTATTGAATCCCTTCATTTTGACGAGCCGTGTACACTAGGGATTAATTAAAGAATCGTGAGACAATTCTACATCTTTTTCACTTCAAATTAATCCAAGTCAAATTAAAATTAATGCAGCCCTAACTTGAGTTAGGAATTGTTATAATCATTCGTTAACTTAAGTGCTTTTTGTGATAAATATGTATCTATTGGATGTGATGAGCAAGACAAACGTTTTTCCTTTCTGTAAGGAATTTCCGCTGGTTTTGCAATCTACAGACAAGCTGACGCAAAATGTGCTAAGTGTCCAGCATCAGGAGGCAGAGTGTGATTCAGATCTTTGGCAAAAATACAAGTCAATTATATAAAAACTTCGTATTATATTACTCATTAAAGTTGTTTTAAAATTCTACATTAATGGCAGTGTGCGACTATTTAAATATTTATTTTCAGTAGGTAAATTTATGTTGCTCATACATATGGTAGTCTCGAAGATTTATTTACACTCACACAGAGTTGTATAAACGGGAAATTCCTCATTATCACTTATTTGAAATTATATGTACATGTAACTACATAAGATTACCATTGGGCGATATGAAGATTTAATCTTTAAAAGAATATGAAAATGCGATTCACTGAGTACTTATGTACAATTCCGTTGGATTACAATTCATATAAGTACATTACATCACAGATACATTCCTGCATGAAAATGTTAACAATAAAATATTGCCATCCCTTAAAATTAAAAGTCCAAGGCAAACATATCATCTATGTCGATGAAACCAATTGTGACTTGTTTTTACGAAAAATCGTTCGAAGGAGCAAAAAAAGGACTTAGTTGCCATATTTCTTTGTTGCTATAGATTAAATCTCCATATCGTACAATGGCAATCTCATGAAGTTGCATGTATATACGATTTCATGTATGTGATTAAGTGGAATTTCACGCAAATAAATCTTTATCTATGCGTAAAAAAATATCCTTGATACTACTACGTGTGTGTATCTGAATCACACTCTGCCTCCTGATGCTGGAGACTTAGCATATTTCACGTCAGCTTGTCTTTAGATTTAAGCTCCGGCGGAAATTTTATGTTTTCCTCGATAAAAGGAAAAACGACCGTTTTTCTCATCACCTCCATTAGAGACATATTTGGCACAAAAAAGCTCAAATGAACTAGTGATTAGGTCAATTTTTACCTAAACTTAAGGTGGGATTAATTTTAATTTGACTTAGATTAATTTGAACTTGACTTAGATTAATTTGAACTTGACTTGGATTAATTTGAACTTGATTTGGATTAATTTGTACTTGACTTTGATTAAATTGAACTTCACTTGGATAAAATTAAACTTGACTTGGATTAATTTGAAGTGAAAAAGGTGAAGTCATCTTACGTAATAAAAAATTTTAAAGTGTTATTCTGAAAGCAAAAGTTTCGTCATTCTTATGACGTGCAAAGCTCTCTGTTGTATGATTATAACTGTGCATATTGTGCATCAAGGTTCAATTTTTTAATCGATTCATACCTGAGTAGCTGAGAATGTTGGAAAAAAAGTCCTCATAGTAAAATTTGGACTCTATTTGGACTCTCACATCTATTTCAGCGAGCTCACTTCGCCGCACATTGCAATGGTCTCGTGATGATTCAGAACTTCAATCTTTTACACGCAATTAGTGATAAACAAGACAGAATTTTAAAATCGTTTTACAGTTTCAAATTGACGATCGATAGAATAAGTGCTTGTCCGTAACACACAGTTAATTTGTGATTTGTTTTTCTGTATGAAAGTGCTGACCATAATTTCTTTATAATTTTCGGGTTTTGTAATGCTGTTTTAGGTTTGTATCATGCCAGAGTGTAATCTCTTATAACGGTCAATTAAAATTACCTTGATATTTTTTATGGGTTAAATTTCAAAATGAACTATTTGATAAGCGCCTGTGTACTGGTTCTTTTATGAATAATTAGACTGAGGTCTTACCAGGCAGAAAATATCATCATGCGTACGTTAATTTAACATGTTTAATTAACAAGGCTCTAAGAGTTTTATTTCAAATTGAATTGGATTTCTATCAGCTATTTTGTTCGAGGATATACAGAAGCTTGTAAGTTCACTCCTAAAGCTCTGTCCCGAGAATCATACGAACTGAGTGAGCAAATTTCTTTAGTGAATCAAGCTCCATCCCTTTTAATTTGAGTTGTTGGGTGAAACTCGTTGCGAATCTTTGAAGCTACTTTTTTCGCTAGGCAGCCAGAGAGAAATAGATTTATTTAATCAAAAATTTATTTGTCTCATATCTACAATTCTTCCTCGTTTAACTTGTGATTGCCATTGAATGCGACATTGATACAAGAAATTCCAATTCAAGACTCGCGAATTAGGCTTTCTGATAAATATTCACCGCGTCTGTTGAAAGATTTGTTTCAGAAAAGTTTAGAAGACGCCTGGTGTATTTAATTGGAAATTCAGATAAGCCTTCACCTCAGACAGCTCATCTTGATACCGTCTGCTTTTGAAGAGCGGTTTGAGCAGCGAAAAAGTGCACGAAGTAGCGTTGGTTAGTGTGCGTGAGTTCAGACCAATTCCTGACTCTGTCGTTTAATGATTCCGATTGTAAGTTGAAACTGATTTTCGGAGTGAAAACAAAATAAAACGAACATTAGTTTTTCAGTAATGGGCAGGAGCTTCTCTATGCTGAAATGAAAATGTTAAAAAATCAGTGATCCAATTCCAGCCCTAGAGAACATTGAGATGTAATAAACAAACATCGGCATCTAAGAATGCTTTATCTCCAATCAAGCCTGATGCAAATCACCTTGTACAATGTTTTTTCAAATGCATTATAACTAACGCCAGGACGCCATAACGGGTTCGCCCGGTCAAGACTGGTACCCATCTCCGACACCTGGGTAGAGTGGGGTAAAGTGCTTTGAGTTTTTCCCCTATACCCAACGGAGAAAGTCGCCACACAACACCGGAATTCGAACTCTCGACACCTTCGCGGAAGGGCGGGTTCTTCAACCACACGGCTACGACGAGCAGGAGCATAGTAAATAATCAAACATACAATCAACAATTACAATTTTACATGCTGTTACAAACAATACAATTTTACATGCTGTTACAAACAATACAATTTTACATGCTGTTACTCTTACAAATGCTACACATTCCATAAATTTGATACCACTTAACCTCGACCGACGTATTCTTGTTTGAAAAATTTGGAGGAATGAACCTATAGTTGCTTAGAAGTTTTCTAGGATACATATGAGGAAAACATTCAAGAGTAACAAAAAATTGTTGTGCGATAGTATGGTGAAGCTGTGAGAACGCTGTTTTTTAGAGTACAGCTACAATTCACGACGTATTATTATTACTACGATACTCATCGTACTTTTCATTTTCCCCATTGTTTTATTCGCATTTTTGTTCTCCTGCAGAATATCTTATAACTTAGTCCGTCAGGACAAGCTCACTAGGCCTACGTCGTCTTATAACCCTTTTCTCCATCTCTCTCGTCTTTCCTTTCATCACAGTCCTTTTCTATCTATTCTTTATATCTCCTGCACCAAACTCTTCAACTCTCACATCCTGTGCTCAAGTTTACAACTCTATTCTATCTCTTGAACTTTTTTGACTAAACCCTGAGCAAGTTTTCATTACTTGCTTCTCCCATACATTCTTTAAATTTCTTCCTTTGCGTTTTTTCTCTCTGAAATCTTCTCACTTGCCTCCGATCTCCAATTCTTCTATTCAAACTGAGTCTTCCTCCTTTCAACTCTTCCACCTTATCTCTAAACTCTATTCTTAACACTCCTCTAGCATAGCTCATATTTACGCTACCTCATTACTTCAAATCTCTTTCGCATGCGTTGTACTTAACTGTTTTATACGCGTCTTCAACACATATCCCACTCTTCATACTCCTCTCCCTCAATTTTCCTAAAGATGCCTATCCCTCTTATCTTCCGTCGACATTCCTCAACCGAACTCTCCCACGCTCGCCCTCGCCTCCGTAATCCAGCTCGCTGCCCCGGTGCTGCCTCTCTCCAACTTTGGCGTCAAGGTAACTCCGCATCGCCCTCCATTCAAGTTTTAATTTAAACAGTGTTTCCAGGCGCACGCTGAGCCCGGACGAGCTAAAGTTCCGTTCCAGATCCGCTTTTTAGCCGACTTTATCCGCTTTTTAGGCAACTTCATACTTTTTATCCCAGTTTATCTTTTATGGATGAGAACACTGGACACTTTGATGAACGATCGCCGATCAGTGCATGGGAGCGCCTGATCACCACGGCTAACTTTTTTGCAAAACTTGGTGTCGGCAGGACGTAGCTGCGGCCACTCCTGTAGTCATCCTTCATGACGAGCCTCTCGACTGCTGCGGGCCTACTCTGGCAACTGCAACACTCCCTTTTCAAGTTTGTCGGCAATTAAACATGCTTCTGATCTTTCACTGCTGATTTTTTGATATGTAACTTACTCTTGCGAGATCAACAAGAATTGTGTCACTGGTTCAAACTGTCTTCAGTCATTCTAAATGTCATTTGTACTTATCGTCGTAATAGTTCATAATTAGATAACACTTTATGAAAGTTCACTTAAACATGATAGCTGTTAGATTACATTTGCTATACTGTACATGAAAATTTGCTCTTCGGTGTTAGTGTTTTTTTTCAGCGAATATTAATGACAAATTTCATTTGCATAGTTCCTCAATACTTTAATTGTTTCATTTAGGACTTCACATTTATTGGAGGCAAAACTATACTGAAATAAATATTTTCTATTCGGTGAGGTCGCAAGCTGTGAAGAGTAATTCAGAGCGTTGATGATATTATGTCCAACTCAGAGTTGAAATATTCAATACTTTGTGAACAGTGTGAAAAAATATGGATAATGTTCGTCTATTATCTTAAAGTGTATATTATTCGAGGTTGAAAAATAGTCGTTTTATATCCGAAAGGAAAATCAAGCTTCGTAGTAAATGAAATTAGGCGTATCGTATAAGAGATTAAAATTAAGAATTTGATTGCTTCGAGTAAAAGAACCTGGTGAGAAAAATGCAGAAAATGCTGACGTGACGATGCACAAAACCAGCTTAAAGCTAAGTAGTTTGAAAATTAACAATGGTTAAGTTTATGCTTTAAATCGTATTCATTTTTGTCGTGGTTATGTAGTTCAATAAGAAGAATCGAAAAGTCTAAGTTAACTTTCTAGCTCTTTTACTAACCAAAGCTGGAGGTAAATTGTTCGTAAACACATATTTTCCAGCCA
>JACJUY010001833.1:68104-83845 GCA_014220935.1 Platorchestia sp. MABIK | reverse complement strand
CGATATCAGAACTATTTTCGCTGATTAAATGTGCACTTGTGAAAATTGCTGTACACATTACTTTGCTTTATAACCAAAGAGAGAACTCAAAACACAACGGAAGCAATTTAACTTCAGATTTGAATCACGCTGCATACACAAATGATGGTACACGTTTACTATTGCAAGCGCTATATAAGATAGCACAACTTTGGCGCGGAGAAGATCGAACAAGAGCCAGGTTTCATGTTAGAAAATTTTATTTGCCTCAAAAATTCATACGTTAAGCCGAGGAATTAGCTCTTACTTGATGGCTAATCTTCAACTGCGAAATCCGTGCGAATTCAGAAAATCTTTGTAGGAGCAAAAAAACTTTCACAGCATGAATAAAAAGTTAGAACGAAGGCTAGGTTTAGTTTTAGGGCCTACATAAAATTGAGAATATCTACGATTTTGAAGATATTTCATTATCAATGCTTTTATCATTGTAGGTTAAGGCTAACGAAATAATAACATAAACATTACAAAATGAAATCGGACTAAATATTAAGTTCAACTATACATACAAATTTGATACCTCGTATTTTAGCATTTTATTTCTACCTAGTGAATAAATTGAAAAAGAGAACGAGTTGCTAAATTGTACTTTCAAAATCATCTCAGCTACACAGCAGTGACAAATATATTCGTTCTTTCAGTGCGGTACCTACATCAGTTACTGTTCCTGACAGCTGTAAACTTGTGGTTATTAAATTTACTTGGATGAACTTGTTGTTGTCTAGTTTTTACGCCAACCTGATGTGGTCCTTGCCTCTTTCTTGTTAACGGTCTAGAATTCTGATCTCATTGAAAATGCATGAGTATTTGATAATTATTTTGAAAACTGTAATGAGATCATAAAGTCACACTTCACACTCCAAAACATCAACTCACATTATCTAGGTGATTGGGATAATGAACAGTTTATTTATCATGAAAGTTAGCGAGTTTATTGGTAAGAGTTTGCTTTAGTCTTGGAAATACCTTAGGTTTTCGCTAAAAACTGAACACTAACTTCTTCTACTATATTGACTCAGAGAATGCTGTCCAAAGCACATCCGCATGAAGGATTCGACAACTACACAAATTATGTCATTAGTCGATCTGAGCATAAAATTAAAACACGAGCGACGGTAGACAACGTTGTTGGAAATGTAGCTTCGACAATTTTTTCTTGAAGTAAACGAAGTGAGTTCTTGCTCGTGGATGATTTTACGATTACTGGAATTATCATCATTATTACTATTATGGAAATATTAGTTAGTTTTAGACTTCCTAGCCTGAAAAAGGTGAGTGATCTCAAGAGAGCGATGAGAATTTAAGAGACCATTTAGCATGGCCTGTGTAAAACTTGGAGTCTATGCACAAGGAGTGTTTCCACACAGGACGCACTGCTCCTGGAAAAAGCAAGTTAGGAAGGGAGAGGAAGAAAAGACAGAGAGGAGGTAGTGAAGAAGGCAATGAAACTATCATGAAAGATGCAAAGTGGACACGAAACATAGAAATCCCGTAGACTCATCTATGGTTGAGGTAACTTAACAATATTCCCCCTGCAGGCACCAGCCCTCATCGCATACGATAGACAAACTCAACTCATTTAAACCAATTGCGTATCCCACCTGTCCGCTCATGTGGAAGTATTAGGATAGTTCTGAATTAACTCATCATGGGAAAATTACTCAGGTTGAAACACAACTGACAGAGACAAACCAAGGATTTTGATAGAAAGCTACAGGTATATTTTGCTTCCCGTGGAAAAATTCCTAAGAAATTTTCAAGCGTTGTGTTTCGCGAATAATGTTCTCAATTGGCGATGGCGAGTTTGATAGTCAACGATGGAAAATCGAGATGATTTCGAGCGGCGCTTCAGCGGCCCTTCTTGAAAAGGCACATAGGGTAGGTTAGCGTGCGTCAGAGTCAAAAATGGACTTTGCTTCACGTGAATACATTCTTAAAATCGCTGAAATGTTTACAAACTGAGGTAAAGCCAACATAATGAAGGAAGTATCTGTTATTGACAGACAAAGAAAATACGAATAATTTTAGAATGCGAATAGAAGCATTGACTCCACTTTTCATGATCAAAAATAACGAAGGTAGACGGAGAAAGACACTTGATTTATTGTCTAAGCCAAAACTTTCTTTCGGTGGTTTGTTCACCTGGCTGACTTTCTACGTAACAGATTCTATTGTGTGTTATTAGGAAGTATTCAACAACAAATTTAGCTACTCGGTAATTCAACAGCAGAAACGAATGAAGATAGGATGTAGGTTGGAAGGAATTAATTTGACACCTATTTAGTATACAAAACTTAATTTTCTACTCGAAACATTAATGAAGTTTGCTGAATGCAGACACTTAGCAATGTTAAAATTAGGATTAAAAAATGGTTTGAATTTTAAAGTTAATCAAGCTCTGAAGGGGTATTGGATATATCAAAGCGTGGGAGTCAACCACATTTATGAATCCATGCAAAATCTAAAAAAATTATACTATTTGTTTAAACTCAAAACAAGTCCCTTGCATAACTATATTAAACAAAATAAAGTAGAACCTATGCTAGCTATGGCGACCGGTATAAAAACGTAATTATCATAAACTGCGAAAATTTTTCCCCCGCACAACGCATTGACGCACGCGGGCCAGAAGAACTTGCAATTCTGGCCCAACTCACCGTTGTGAGTCACCGGCCGCTGCTGCACGAAAATTACATTAAATCCGATAACTTCAACGAGGCACTTGCTTTGTTGACAACATACACAACACCAAATAAGTAAATGTTTTCACTTACATTTTTTCGACGGTTTAAAATGGAACACTTTTCAATAAAATATAAACGTTTTCAATGTACATGTGATCAACGTGGAAGGCGAACAAATCGATTGTGAATTGAATTTGCGTAGTCATTAAGTAGCAATTGTTGTTCGATAACCCGAAACTTCACTGCTGCGCAACAACGGCAAAACTTTGACGAACACTAAACTCACACAGCATCATGCCTCGAGGAGCACAAACGGCATGTGGCCGACACAGTCGACTTGTATTAGCCCATCATAAATCTAAGCGCGACTGAGCTTCATGCAGTGAGCAGATATGAGGCTAACATGAAAATACTGAAATTCTTGTCAATCTTCGAAAAAAAAAATTATAGTCGGATCACAAATATAATGCTCGCATGCAAAGTTACAGTCAAAATTCATATTCTTTTCCAGTACCCGATATAAATACAAGTATAAAATTATGATATATAAACCAAATGTCACGTTCTATATCGCACGCTCGTTTTTTCATTACATTTTCTGCATGAAATACTGTATTCATATGAGCTTCAATTCAAAGAAGGCTTCTACTAGTTGTTTTTTCTTTAAAGTTTCTAAATGATAGGCCCATTTTACTTTCAAGTTATTTCAATTAATGAAATATTATTCATTTTTCAGAGTGTCACACTTTGCTGCACGAGCTGAAAATGTCATCTGAGCGCTAATAAAANATCCGATGTCATTTTCAAGACAACATGAAAAAAAATTCGGATATTGTATTCTCATATAAAAAATAATTCAAAACAATAACTGAAGTACTTTTGTTTTTATTGACCTTTCAAATAAGTAAGTTTCTCTGGCGCACCCTGTACAAGTATAAAATTATGATATATAAACCAAATGTCACGTTCTATATCGCACGCTCGTTTTTTCATTACATTTTCTGCATGAAATACTGTATTCATATGAGATTCAATTCAAAGAAGGCTTCTACTAGTTGTTTTTTCTTTAAAGTTTCTAAATGATAGGCCCATTTTACTTTCAAGTTATTTCAATTAATGAAATTTTATTCATTTTTCAGAGTGTCACACTTTGCTGCACGAGCTGAAAATGTCATCTGAGCGCTAATAAAACACAATATGTTCTTTGTGACAACGTGTAATGTATTTCAGGACACACAAATAAAAGCAATTTAGGCAAAATACATTGTGAAGTGACTACATTATTTGTCAACGCGTTGCTCAAGTTTGGATATCACATCAAATAGTTATTTGTCCATGGAATCTGTTGATTGCCTCAGCGATACTTTTGATCTTCTCCCCACAGGATCTCCGATCCCACATTAAACGTTTCGTCTCAATTTAGATCACCAGAGCCGTTCAACCGCGTTCAGTTTTGGTGAAGCCAAGTCATGAGATGTTCCTCAAGATGGTAGCGTTTTCAAGTATGCCCTGATAGCTTTGTCTAAAAGCGATGTTGCATTATCGTCCATAAATACCAGATGTTGTCTGCGCGCAGGTGACAGGTTATCTAACCATGATGGCGTGTGACCATCAAAATCTGTGCGTAGGTTTTCCTGATGATTTAAACACTTTCTGACACTCGAAATGACCCAACAATTGTTCCTGCTGTAAACATCAATCTACTACGAGCTAATCTGCGCTTACCCTATCGATACTATTCAGTGTAATGTAAGTTTCGAGCGCAGGGAGAACATTGTAAAAGTTTTTCCTGATATATTTTTAATCCCAGACGAAGCGCTTCTCTTTGTAGGATACGGGAGAGTCTAGCAATGGGATTCACACGTGTCATCTCTCCGAAAACTCTACAATTGGGACATCTGGACACAGGTCGGAGCCCTGCAGCACCTCCAAATACTGTCGCCTAAGGATGGCTCTTTACCTGCATACAGGATCATTAAGGCCTGCAGGTTTATTGTTCTTCTCTTCTCGTTGTTGGTGATGTGGGTCTCCACACAAAACCTCAATGTTTTTGAGCCCCATCGCATTTCTCTGGCTATATCGTCGACCGGGACATCATTTGCGGTTTCCTTAGCATATTCATACGCCTAAAATCAAGCGTGACGTATTAAAGGACAAAGCATAACACAGTGATTGCAAAAACTTTTTACATACATCTATCGTCTTGAAAGCTGATGGAAATATTACCTTCTTTGTTTTGAAGCTCACTTTGATGCTGTATCTTATGAGAAAACGAGTACGCAGTAAGGCGTGACTCGCTTTTTATAAAAGTTTATTCACAACTTGCATCTGTTAAAAACACGCTCCTTGTGTGAGAAATGTTATCAGTCAGATCAACACTACGGATAGATGAGGACGAGTCAAATCACTCGCGCTGTCATAACTGAAGCGCGAGTCCTGAGGTATGGGTGGTGGCCATGGAGCATGACTCTGTCAAAATACGAGTACAAATTACTCAAAGAACATTATATATGGCACCTAAGAATTGTACTCGTACAGTATGTTTTAAACCGGCACCCGTGTAAAACTGCTGCTGTAAACGTAGGTTTAAAAAATGTAATTTATTGAAATGAGAATATGTACATATTCCATACAGATATTCCATACATGCAACATACATGTATTCCATTATTCCCAAAGAAAACATTTGAGCGCACCCAAAATAGGACATATGCGCTCGTTATCACTTGCACTATCTCGTCTCAGTTTTCAAATATTTTCTCACAAAATTTGTTGGAACTTCTTTTTATTACCACCAGATTGTGTGCCTAAAGTCGACTTAAACTACACAGTTTCCGTGGCAAAGAACAGACAAACCCAACAAACCTTAATAAACCTATGGCCTTTTCTATGCTCCTCGATCAACAGACACAGTGGAACCGTCACAGTTCAGAATAAAAAAATCCTTTTGGCTCTTTGTTTGACAATCAGGGAAAAAACACTTTCTCGTGAAATAGTTTTTCTGAGGCTTGCATTTAAGGCCATGAATAAGGCGGAACCTTTATAAATTTGATTTGATAATTCGGAATAGTGGAGGATGCCGCGTCTTGCAGTGTCAAACAAAGATCCTAAGCATTTCAGTGTAGTTACAATTTCGCAAGATTTCCTAAATTAAAATTCAGGAATCATGTTGACCAGTTGATGATTTTTAAGCACACGGCCTATTATCTCTTAGCCGATAGGTTTTATATTTATATATACGTAATAGCCAATCATGGCTCACGCGACGGTTGAGAGTAAAAGGTTGATTGCACAATCAGGCACATGATATCTCGCACCGCAGCAGCGGTACGACACAGGCACACGTCGACACTCCAGCAGAGGTCAGGAATGTGACGGCAGCATGAAAAAAAGTAGTTTTGATTTTACTCCCTTGAATTTTCTAGTCAGTGAAAAGGCTAACTCTTAAAATACCATCAGTTCCATGAGAATTTTCTCTTCTGAACACTGAGGTGCGTCCGTCCCCTATCGAGCCTCTCACACTGAATCATGAACAGATGCCTTCATCACTATTAAATTCTAAAGTAGCATCAGAGAGATGTGATGAAGAGTACATAGAAAATTCACCAACAATAAATCACATCTGTGAAGATGCTTGACTGGGCGCACTAAAACGGAAATTTCCTGACGCAAGTCGCCGACAAGTTTGAACACACCAATACGCCGACCACACCACAGTATTTACGTTAGTTGGACACGTAATCCTAATTTTACTTGGGGCAAAGTTAACACAAATCTTCAGTAGTGACGAGATGTGTCCCCACCAAAAAAAGTTCAGTCCCCATCAAGAGAGAGGCGAGTCTCTACTGAAGGCAAAGCGAGTCTTCCAACAAAGTAAATGCAAGTTCCTATCAGAGGAGGGACGAGTGTCAACCGAAGATGAGGCGAGCGAGTCTCGAGACGAAGGTTGAGCGATCCACTCTCCCCTCTTAGGTGGTCCAAGCCATTTTCACTAATAGCCTCAGGTCATTTTAAGAATAATTTTTAACAAAAGCACTTCTGTCTATGCATCTGAGAACCTACAAAACGACAAATTAACAAGTAATAAGAGGCCACAATAATCACAATGAATTACAAAAAGCCAACATCATCACCACACACCTCTTTCGGTAGACACAGTAGTGAAGAAAAACAAAGGAAAATACGGGAAAGCATGACACAGCACACCAGCCTCTCCTTGGTGAATTTAGTTAATCATAGAAATTAACAACTAGGAACTAACCTTATGAAGCGTAATGTTCGATAAGTACGCTTTCAAGCCGAGAAATAATATATAAAAATCATAAAATGAATTCAAATTCTCATCTAGAAGACAATCGCCTGCACGACCCTCCGCCACAGCTGCCACGATTAGGAAGTTTGTTGTCCGGTTGAGGTGCATTTCAAGTTAGGCATCAACGCCTCTCATGAGATCAAGTGCGATAACATACCACGACACACGTTCTGTTACTTTGCAATGCAATTCTGGGAGCTCAGCAGAAATTTTCGTTCTGATTTCGAAGACGAAACTGAAAAAGAGTTTCTATAGAACAACCTGAGCGTTTAAATTAGCTATCAACTGGTGAAACTTAAAGTATTCCAAAAACACAATTAATGGCCCATCAACGCAAAGTGTTAATCATTCCCAACTGATTCACAGATTAATTTTGTCTGGCATTCAAAGCAGATGAATCTAAATGAAGTGTAGCGAATAAAGTGTTTACCAACTCCTATTAAAACTGTTATTTTGTGTAAAGATAATACCATCAAGAAGAACTAGTAAAAAATTGGTAACAGAAGTTGCAGATGAGTGATAAAAGTCTGATTCCAATAGCAAATCACATGAATTCAAATTTGTAGAAAAACGTTCCAAATCTACGCTTGAGAGCAATGATTCTCATTCATAAATTTCAGCATCAGAAGCCAGCTGGTAGAGACGTAAAACAAAGCTGCCTCACAACAGTAATGCACCAGCTATCATTCAATAATTTTTCCATTTTCTAAACAAATTTTACCTTGCATTATCTTTCAGCAATAATGGATCGGAGTCACATCATTACTATTTTCAAGGGAGCAAAAAACGTGAATGATTCTGAAGACACAAAAGTATTGTTGTTTATGGTGGGTGGAATTACATAGCTAAGACCCAGGCAAGATTTCATGATGGAGTCCCTCCACCAACGTTGAAAGGGAAAATCATGACCTAGTTTTAAGTCTAAATTATAATGTACAAACGAAAAACTGTTTCCTTTTCATATCGACTCAAAACTTTCAAGTAGACATGCTGCAAACTCATGATGTCTCCCAGCCCGCCGACGACCGCAATAGTGTAGAGTAACTTACTTGATAAAAATTTCTTCACAGGACAAAACCGAACAGTAGGATGAATTGCAAGGGGAAATATGAGGTCTTTTAGTGTGGCAAATGATCTTGATATAGACATAATAACAACATTATCCCTTTTTCAAAAGTTAAATATTGAGCAATCGAGTCGTAGGAAAATTTATTTTTCAATTTTAATTAGCATTTAGATCATCTTAAAATGCTATTGCACACACAGTACCTGCCACATCTACAAAGCTGCTCGACATTGCGGTTAGGTCAAAGCGATCAAATCAATTCAACAAATGCTAAGCCGAAGTTTGAAGCATTCGGTCGCTTCCTGACATTTATTGGAACACCAAGTCTATTAGCGTCACAAGAGATCATCATTCTTACAATGATGCCATCTTTCCCGGCATTCCACGCCTCGGAGAGCTCAATGACGCTTCACTTCATTTAATTCTGTCTATTAAATTAAATTTTCTCGTATACGACCAAACAAAGTGAAATTTTCTAAAATTTCTCACATTGAAAATAGAAATAACGGGCTAAGGCAAGAAAACAAAAAAAATTGCGACTCATTACCGGCGAGGAAAAAAGAGAACGGCAATTATAGACGTAAATAAAATGTTTGGCTATCTCACAAAACGATACAATTGAGGCAAAATATATCCCCAAAACTCTCTGCCACCTACTTTACGCACAGATGAAGCAGGGAACACACAAGTCAGATTAAAGCTTAATATGTGCGAAAAATGCCAAAATTTGGCAGCGGTAATTTTTCCAACAGAATAACAAAATTGGAAGGCACTCAGGGCATAACAAGCTCTGCGCACGAACTTTTAATTGAGCCTGACTACAGAAACACCAACGCAGCATTGCGTCATTAGTATGCAGAAGCATAATAAAGTCGTCCCAGAACACGGCGCGGCAGATTACTACACGAGACAGACGTGTGAAGTTGAGCGTATTCTCCCTTAGTTTGCATCGGCAGTCGTGTGAGACAGGACGTATGTTAGTTGAATGCTAAATGTTACACAGGGTGAACTATGATATTTTTCCAGTATATAATTCTTCGAACAAAATGCCCTGCGAGCTTAATTAATTTTTCAAAGTGATAATACATAGAAGCAAATAACTTGTTAAAAAATTGATGATCACTAACTGTAGTTACTGAATAAAGGAAACAAATTCCAGATGAAGAAAACGCTCCCGAAAGTCATTCGATGGTATTATCTGGAGCAACAAGCTACAAATGAGTTGAGAAAATGCTTCAATGAACTGCCAATACAGAAAGCTCCGAATTGGTGAAACCGTGAGTGGGTTGGAGTTTATGAANTCAAAGTGCGATTACTCAAACACGACAAGCGCTTTTATGTGGCTCGGTACACGAATACACGAAGGGCGGCACATCAGCAGTTTTTATTTAAAGCAAATACATCACTTTGCTAGCCGCCCCACATGACCTCAGGTGTGTCCCACCTCAACAAAATAGAGCAAAAAAGATGTCAAGGGGTGAAACAGTTGCATTACTGGAGAAGCAAGTGATGGATTCCAGTCTTCAAATTTTTTCCTTTCAAAAAAATTACCAAATCCAGACCTCTCAGTTTGAACACAGTGTGCTAACCGGCTCTAATGAAATTTTTCATTTCAAAGAAAAGCCCTCGTTAAATTATCTAGGAAAGGAACAAATTTTTGCACCGTCAATAACAGACGTGAAGTTCCTAATGATAACAATTATTTTGGGCTTTTTCGGTTATTGAAAATTCTACGCCTAACGATCCCGAGGAATTTAAAAACAAAATGAACAACAGTAGTTAAATTGTGCCAGAATGTATATTTTGGTAGTCATAAAACAGTGAAGGATTTTTTGTAGAGCCTAAGTCATACTACAGAGCAAAACGGTTGTGAACGGACCAAAACGGTCGTGGTCGAATTCTGTTGTTCAGCTTCGAAACACTCAAGAATTAAATTTTATATGACTACTCGGTCTTTTTGGCCTGCAACATGACCTGATGCCAAATTGTATTCAGCAATATCCAGGGAAATGACTGACGGAAAGTACGTTCCATGTCCGTCTCCTATTTCACGGCGGGCGAACAAGCGGCATGTCGAGCACGTACAAACGCCACAAAAATGTGACAAATCTCAGAACAAAGTTGCCATGAAAATAACTGAATCGAATTGCTTCACACTCTGATTGATTCACTCTGATTCAGTGTTTGCGTTTCTTACACGGAACAGGAAAAACAATTGCATGGATTTTGAAACAAAATCGTGAAGAGAACCTTTCGCAAAAAAAAAATGTACGTGCCATTGACTCTTGAAACAGAGAGACCGAATTTTGATAGACAAAGTGAAGATTGAGATAGCAAGTTGTACAACATGACCAAACGTAGTTCAATTTCTTAGAAAATGGAAAACAGGGATGATATGAAAGATAAAGATTTATTATGCAACATAAAGATAAATTCAAACGATGAAGGAGAATTTGGAGTTTCATTTACGCGTCGAGTTTTGATTACAATATATTTTTGAAGAACATTATTCTTGGAACAAACACTAGTTCTTTCAATGGCAATTTTTATTACTTTACTTAAAATCGCTTGTTATGCTATTAACTTTCTGAATGACGTTGCCTTTCAATTCCTCTAAAGTATCTTTTTTTTTTGGATCAAAAGTTTTTCGTCAAAATTTGCCCCGAGAAAGAAATTACAACCATTTAAATCTGGATTTCGAGGTGACCAGTGTACGTCACCGTCACTGGAAATTAATCGGTTGGAAAACTTGTCTTTAGCATAGCCATTGACTCTCTTGGTGTGAAAGGTGTAGCTCCATCTCTTCGGAGCCAGGTATTCTCTACGTTTAGATTTTCCAGCTCAAAAATCTAATATTTCTGGATCAACAGCCTGTATCAGTTACTATTAACACGAACAATTCGAACCAAAAATACGTAAAAATAATTCCTGAGTATGTGATACCACAACCTACAGTGACTTCAGCAGGGTTAAGTAGATGCTGAAAATTTCTGCGAGATTGTAAGATGTTTAAAATGTATGATTTTGTTTATTAACATCACTTTTTAAGGTCGGTATGAGCTCCCTCAGACTTGAGATGATGTTCGATGTGAAGTCCTCATTTTCTGTAAATTTCAAAAATGTACTAAAAAAATGGATCCGCTTTTGTTAGTGCACATGCTGGAGCTCCGGGGTCAGTTGGATTTCACCTCAACACTTGAACAGATTTTGAACTTCATCTTTCGTTTGAAATTATTCCGAACTCTTTGTGGCTCATAATTTTCTTGGTATCAATTCTCAGAAATAACGAGTTAATTATGGTCGACTCTGTATTTTTTCTTTACCTCAGAGCTTCGGGTGCCGAGACCAACTCACTGGAAGCAACGTTGCTTGTTCATTTGTTACGATGATCAAATTACGTGACATTCTACAAGCCGATGCGAAATTTGATCTTGAAAGTGGAAAAGACAATAATAATGAAACACTTTGGTGCATAGTTTAAGAAGTGTAGGGAAAAATTGGCTGATATTTTTTATCCAAAAATTTCATCGGCCCTGACTTCACAATTGAGAAATAGAATAATCGTAGAATTGGTTCATTCTTCAACTATGACGGAAGACTTCATACCGGAATGCTAGCTGCTCTCGTCTCTAAGTTTAGTTGTTTGTCAGAATACATTGGACGTACATTTCGCACTCTCCGCAACAGAGTTTGCTGGTATTCTGGTAAGGGTTCCAGAAAAACTCACTTTAAGGAAAACTCCTATTTCGTTCTGTTTGGAGCATTCTGAAGAATGGGATATTTTGACCTTAATTGATCAGTTTTATGCTTTGAACAAAGAGCAGCTTTTCTCAGATATGCGAACGTTAGAGTCCTTGTATATTTTCAAGCTACGCCGGTTTCGAACAATAGCTTGGCTGTCATACGATAGCGACTATATTTAGCATCTCACCTTGGTGTTTTTAAATTTTTCACATGAAAACGCGTAACTTCATTATCTTATACTTTTTTACAGAAAGTTCTGACACTGATAATAGGCTGTGGTCGAACCGTTGGCAATTAGACTTGATGGTTTTATCCATTGTTCCGGGAAAACGTTCGCTGTAGCTTGTCTCGTTCTTCCATTTTTATTATGAGTCCTTCGGGTCTCTGATGCTGAAATTTTTACGAAACCTGAAACGAACACAGTATCTATTCTCTATTGAATGCAATTCATTGTATTTTTATCACTATAAACTTGAGTTCATGCACGTGTTCATGGCCAAGCGAGCGGTGAACAGTTGAGTTGATATAACGAGTGAGAAGCTGCCGCCCGTAGCGAAAGGTAAGGGCTATATAAATAAAGTGGATGTTACAGACCAGTTGCGGTGCGTCGGTATCAAATGAATTCATCAAAGATGTTCCAGTTCAGGTACAGAATTGAAGCACCATGTGCCGTCACAAAAGAGAAGGCTTCATTCAGTCTTGGAACAGACTGGAAGCACAAAACGCAGTCCCATGAGAGAAGGCTCCAGTCCAGGTCTAGTATATACGTAGAGGCACGGTTCAGGATCTTTTGAAGCCATCCGTGAAGGAACGCAGCCGGGATTGAATGCAATCCTTGGAGAGAATAAGTGAATTAAGTGGCGCAGTAGAGGAAGAAAATTTTCCACGGATTACACTCGCTTTGAAGCGAAAAAGCCATTCCAGAGACATGGCTTGTTTTTCTGACGCAGTTTCACATTGTGTGCTGTCGTTCCCAGTCTTCGTTTCAACTCATTACGAGACTAATTACAAAGTCATTATATCCCCATTGATGGGTAGAGGAAAAACAGCTAGCTAATTTTGTCGGATTCCAGCGTGTGCAGGTAATTATTCAAATTTATTTTGACAAGCCATGAGAATTTCGGAACCTGGAATATTTTTTACAACTGAACAAAAGCACTCTCATTCACGAAGGTGAATTGCAAAACCATTCCCGAAAACAGTGATTGTTGATGTATATAGGAGAAATTTTGCGTACATTTAATGAAAAAAGTTGTAAAAAGTTTGATAGTGATGCTGTAGGCATTGGATTATGATACTTTGCTTTTTAGATACAAGTCGTTGTAGATGTTCGAAATAACTCGCCAAACTTCAACATGATGCAGGAACCTGTTATAAAGTGATGTACAGTGATAGACTTAAACTTCGAAAATTGTTTCGCAATCGTTCATACATCTCGTCGATTCGTCAAAATAGCGTATTCAAATCATTGTTCTTTTCCAAAAGTTTCCTTTCTTTTGCCTCATATTTCTTCATTATATTTTCAAAATACACCATTTACGAGATGAGGAAGCCTATGGGAGGGAAGGATATTTTTCTACCGAAGTAGGAAGCCATCGCACATGAGAAAAATTAGAATGTCATTGGCAAATTGGCAAATTCAGCAATGCAGTGCAATAGAGGAATTATTGCAGTTTGCGAAGTGAACGCTTTTAATTCCAACGTCGCTTTTCAAACCGCGAATTTTCTACGATCATAAGGTCATCCATTTCTGCAAACAATGCGACTGTGTTGATAACAAAATATTGCTCTCTAAGCTCCAGTTCAATGGCACAGAGGGAGTCGCTCATTGATGTTTTTAATCATATCTAACGAACCGTAAACAATTTGTTGTTATAGAGAACTCCCCCTCAGAATTTATTGGTATTAGTCCTGACGTTCCGAGAGAATCGGTTTTGAGAACTCTTCTGCGACTGATTACTCATCGATGATGTTGTAAAGTATGCGTCATTCTTTGAGTTCTGTCTTTTTGATGGCGATAGTAATCTCTTCAACCATTCTTAGCGAAAACGATGATACAATGGCAAACAATAAATGGCGAGCTAGTCAAAGTATTAAATGTCTCAATGGTACAAATAAATACACGTACATATCTTATTCTACTCTGAGGGAAATGCATCTCTTTCACTCATCAAAATTAATGATGGATGGATTGTGGAAATTAATTCCGAGAAATTCCTTGGAGCTAACTGTGATGAGAAGACGACATCCATTGAGCAGATCTCGTGTATTAGTGCTAAAATGTTGAAATCAATTGGAATTCTCAGAAGGGAAAATGGTGTATCATCTGAAGGAGCTCTAAAGATATTCAACAGAACTCAAACATTCAAGATATTCAAAAGCTTGCATGGAAATGACACGATGGAAATGAATGCACCACAGAATGTCTTACAAAAATACATTCTTACACTAACTGTCGCTAACATGCTGTCTTTTTGAATGGTAGGTCAAATCAATTCATCACAACATTACAGAAAATTAATTCAATTTACAAAAGAGAAAGTTTGTCCTGAAATGTACACAAAATAATTGATGCACTAAAATGAGAAATTAAAAGACAATGTGGCAATATTTCTTATGACCTGTTGCATGACGTTTGCGAATCTCTTGGTGTGCGTTGTAAGCGTTATTTGGAAAAATATGTTCATCAATTTGAACATTTGCAAACATGAATCTTCAGTTACATTTGTTATCTGTTTTTGAAAGTGTTTCATTTTACTCTATGTTCATAATGATGTTTTTGTAGTTCAGAGTGGGAGATAATTTTTTAAAACACTCTGTATTTACCCTGGAAAAAATAGTAGCGCTATAAGAACCTTGAAGGGGAATGCCCATACAAATGATTCATTTAATTACCTAGAAATTCTTAAGCTTACAGATCTCTATCAGTGTTCCCTTCACAATTACAAGAGTACAACTTTGAGCGATGCGAGCGATGAAAATCTTAAGCAAATAGTATCTTCTCAAACTGGCCGTCACGAGGATTTAACTAGAAGCCGAAGTAAATTCTTACTCTCTTATTATAACAAAACTCGATCTCAATACAGTTTCCATTTCAGTGGAAGTAAGGCATGGAAATGGATGCCGTCTAACATCCGTGAGGTAAACTGTAATGAAGCGTTTAAAAAGACTCTTCAATGTCATTTCTTACCAATGCAATAAAAAATTTACCAGTTAAGAAATATCTGTCTCCTCTCTATTGAAGTGGTCAAAATGTTTGGCCATTGCTTTGATGTTACACTAATGATAAATCTATTTTTCACTGTGCAATTCTCATTTAAATCATGACAAGATAAGATAAATTGAATTAACATCTTTTTTATTCTCTGAAGCTGAACAACTATTCGATGAGACTTGTTTGCGTTTAAATTAAGTGTTCTAGAATAAATGACTTTGTATGAGTAAAATTAGGTTTCTGTAAGAAGCCATAGAAGTTACTGAACTTATAGCGTCGCAAGTAGTTACATATATCTCAACCTACCCAATACAGTAATCCCAAGTAATGATTCTACTGATGTTTGCTAGTGGAAATGCATTGTTAAAAATTGTTCAAACCATTGTTTGGTCGATCTAAATATGAGTCGCCCACTTCAAGTAAATCCACGACTAACTGCAGTGGACATGATACGCAAAATAATAATTCCCCAAGCCCAAATTCGTCAGTACGCTCAGAAGGCTCCTATATGAGGTGGGACTGTTCAGGAGCGACACTTGAAGCAACCATTGATTTCTGATATCAATCAGAGCTTTCGTGTGCAACAATCGGAAGAACACATTCAATAGACGAACATGGAATTCAGTACGGTCGAAGGATAATGTATATGGTTCAGATGTAGTGAAGTTTGCAATATATCCAGCTC
>JACJUY010001833.1:38745-58779 GCA_014220935.1 Platorchestia sp. MABIK | reverse complement strand
GTTTTACTGAAAGCATAGCGTGGACAGTAACAAGATTATCAGAGTTTTGTATTTATAAGTATCGAGGTATATAGACGGATTATTTTCTTCCTAGCTCAATTCAAGAGGCATACCCTAACTCTCCTCGCACAACGCTCAGGGATACCAATCCCATAATTGTGATTATAGCTATCGTGTATTTATGTAAAAATGCCCATCTAACCTAATAATGCCCGTTGTGTGTTTATTTATATATTTGTTTGGTGTCTGCTTCTTAAGAAACACAGGATGTATATTTATTTGTTTGGTATCCGTAACACTTTTTCTGAGTTTGCGGTATCATGGATACCGAATTCCTCAGTATAACATTAAAAGATCACCTTTACATGCATTGATTTGTTTGGCCTTTTATCAGGATAGGTTCGCTTAGGATAGGTTCGCCTAGGATAGGTTTGGGATCTTTTCCAGATAAGCCCCGCCCCTATTGCAACACATAAGTTCACCCACTAGAAACTTTCAAAATAATGCACCTATCGACTTCAAATTACTCTCAAACGAAAGATTAAAACATTCTTTCGTTCGAGAGCAATTTGAAATCGAGAGGTGCATTATTTCGAAAGTTACAAGTGCGTGAGCTTATGTGTTGCATTAGTGGCGGGGCTTTTCTGGAAAAGATCCTAGGTTTGGTTAGGTTAGGATATCAAAGGTTAGGGTATGTTAGGCATGGTAGAGGAAACAAGGTAGGGTCATTTCTATGTGAGAAAATACACCTCCTCTTGTTCGGCTAGCCAATAGAAAGGCTTTATTTTAAACAAATTTGATGACGTCACCAAAAAGTCATGTCGTTGGGCCAATAGTGGAGCCAGATTTGGGGGTAGCAGTGCTACCAGATGCAATATGAGCGCTGCTATTGGTTCGTCGCCGTGACGTCAGCAAAACCACATCGTCAACGAAGAAAAGACTGGTTTAAACGTATCTTGTTTCCTCTACCGTGATGTTAGGCTAGGATAGGTTAGGTTAGTCTAGGTTACATAATGTTGACAGAATTTTTTCAAGGGTCCAACTAGCTTTACGATAACATTGTCTGTGGAATTTTCACGGGTCCTTCTACTACCTAATAATACTATTGGTTTATTTCTTTGGAGTCCGCTTTTTCCATTTCTTTGTCACGCTCACAAGGATAGTTATAATGACCGTATCTGTGATACGAGTTTCACCAGTGCACAATAAAAAGAAAATTTTTTATCACGGGTGCTGATGGGATGGAAATATTTGTTTGTCATCCACATCTGGAAAATTTGTTCAAGAAAGGTATTGAATCTCGTCATTTTTGACGGGCCGTGCACACTAGTATACTGTATACAGGGAGTCCAAAAAAAACGATACCCAATTTTCAAGGGCTGTGATTCAGAAACTATTAAACTCACGAAAAACTGAAAAGTCACATTTTGTTTCTTAAACATTTGTTCCAACTCTGTACAAAATTTCAGAAGAATTAATCCAACCGTTTTTTTAACAGAGACGGACAAAATGTTAAAAACAAAATCTAACCTTCCAATTTTTTGTCAGTTGAACAGTGTAAATTACAGCCCTTGAAAATTGGGTACCGTTTGTTCTGGGACACCCTGTATAGGGTGTTTTTTTTTGTGCGAACGTATTTCAACCATAGATTGAAACACTCAAAATGAATCGATTTTCACGAATAATAAAATGCCAAAAACTCCTTAGTTCTCGAGTTATAAGGACTTAAAGAAACTTTAAAACTTAAAGTAGGAAACCACGTGCGCGCCAATGTTAGCGCTAGTCATGATGTAGTAGTTCCGACCTCACTAAAGCAGGGTTTTGTTATTTTTAGAACAAAAACTTCAAGCATTTTATGGTTAGGAAAAATATCTGCTGTTTCAAGGTAATAAGCATTTAATGATGTTTGTAAAAATGGCGCTCACTCGATGATAGATGTTCTAAGTCCTTCGAGGTTAATGGAGGCCATTTTCAACACCTTCTGTAATAAGACTAGTTTGTTAAATAAAAGTTGGGCATTAATTAATGGTTTGTTATTAATATCCTACGTACTAATACCTCTGACGAAAAGTTTTATGCAAATTGTAAAAAAGAGACTTATATTAATTTAATGCAACAACTTCTCAAGCTTATCATTGATGGCTTGGTGTTAATTTCCTAACGAACATTCAAATTAGAGATATTTTTTGTAACTGTAAAATACTTGCAGGTTTTATTGTATAAATAAAAAAACTTTCTCTAGTGGGGTCGGAACTATCAAGTCTAGCGCTAACGTTGGCGCGCACGTAGTCTCCTTCTTTAAGTTTTAAAGTTTCTTTAAGTCTTTATAACTCGAAAACTAAGGAGTTTTTGGCATTTTATTATTCGTAAAATTCGATTTATTTCAAGTTTTTGTAACTATGGTGGAAATTTGTCCGCACAAAAAACACCATATATGGTATATATTTATTTCCTTATCTTTAGCCATTGGAATTTTCGACCATCATTGCAGAATGACTTTTTTGAGCGTAACTGTGATACGAGTATAAGTATAATATTTAAATCAAAGGTATTATAGATTAAATAATTTTTTTCTGCTGCGCTTGAATGAAGGAAGAATTGATGTAGGGAAAATTCAAGAGGTAGTGATGTCCACGGCTCTTTCACACCATCTAATTTTGAATGAATAATCAAGAAAAAGTTTCTTCACATTATTATAACCTAATTAAATTATTTAAGTGCTTTAACGAACGTTTTCGACTCCCATAATTTTTACGTACGGGTAAGCTAGTTTTTAATGAATTTATTATTGTAAATGAAACAATTACCTTCTTTATAGAACTTTATCGCATTTCCTCATTTTTTTATGGCTCCGTGTGCGCTCTCTACAGAACAATTATATACGACGACCTATCTATTTGAGAAATGACATCTTAATTTTACTTAACTTTTGAGAATAAATTTATTTTGCGGAAGCAATTCTAAAAGCATGATTCTGGTTTTGGTTGATTAATTTCACAGTTAATGTGAAGGGAGAGCGGTGTCGCACCAGCGTAATTAACAAGTTGGTCCTGATTTCCTACATGAGCGGGGAAATTTTCTCGTTAATAACCTTGTAGGGGCTGCAGTACTCTAACGGTCGCTCTCAAATTTACTCTTTATCGATTTATTTGGACATTCGTAAGCAATCACCTGTGCTTTAGATGATTCTTAAGTGTTTTAATATACTGTGTCTCTATGAGACGAAACAAAAGCATATAAGTATTACATGCTGCCTGTGGTATACGAATCACCCCCTAAAGCTCTAACTTAATTTTTACATTTAAATTACAATTTTCAATTTCTTTTTTGATTAATAATTAGCGGTAAACTTTTTTTTAAATTTCAGATTTGCTTCTAACTGATTTATCCTCAAACACTCTCGGCAATCTGCGTTCTGCTCCAAAAACTAGACAATCTGCGTTCTGCTCCAAAAACTAATCATAAATGTCAGTTTCGGCATTCATTGGAGTTCCGGAGCGAGCGGTGGCCGGAGCGAGCAGCCCACTTGCGGGCAGGGAGAGTGGTAAAACTTTCGTGGCACTTAAAAACACGGTGGATGGCGGGCTCGGCGGGGCAATCCGACCGTTTCCCGAGCAGGAAATCGAAGCGTTAACGAGGCACTAAAACAGAGGCTGCCTGCCAGCCGTGAGGGAGATGGACGTGGTGGTGTAGTGTAGTGGTGATATCATGGTGGTGGTGGTAGTGGTGGTGTGATGTGGTGAAGCTGCATTTGTAAAGTTACCGTGAAGGTGGTTGTGGTCGTGGTGATGGGGCATATGGTGCAGGTGATGAGAGCAGCGTATGCCAAAATGGTGGTATCGAGTGCTGCTGGGCTCGAAGTGATGATGCAGGAACGCAGGCATCAGTCGGTATAGGCGTTAGTGATGATGAAGGTCCAGGTAATGAACGTAAAAGCAGTAGCTGTGCAGGTAACAATGAAAGCGCAGCTGGAAATCGTGGCAGTTTCGGATGAGATCACTGCGGTGTGGGAGATAGCGAAGGAATACCGATGAATACAGCTTGCCGACAAAAAGTGGTGTTAAGGTAAGCTGTACTGCACATGCATGTCACTTGCAGATTGGTCAAGAATCATCCGTGAGCGTGTACAAAAGTGGCCGCTTCAAAAATGCTGTGAATAGTAAAATATTAGAAGATTAGTATAAAACTATTCGAAAGAAAGGAACAGATAGTTCAATTCGGGAGCCAACAGTAAGATACATGCGTCCTATGTACGAGCGGAGACTAACTGGTTAGCATCATCAAATGCATTATGACGAGAAGAGCTTACGCACGCAATCTGTTGCATTATCAACAGTTGCTAGACCATGCTGCAGAGTAAATTTTTTTTAAAGGACTTGTCATGGCGACCTGATTTGACGCAGATCTTGCGAATGACAGTATGCATAGCTGTCTCAGTTTGTTAACCGACACTATGCACGAAGCAGTAGTTTGTTCTCGAATTATACCGGAAACACATCTGAGAGTGAAAATCTTTAAAAGAAGAGGTTCATGCTTCCATCGCAATACATCAGCATGCACTGATAACAGGAGCTGTAACTTCATGGACCTTCTCTAAGAAACTGCTTTTCCATGACCTAAGGAGAAGAATAGTCAAAAGGGGCATTTGCTCCGTTTGAGGCATTCTTCAAAAGCAAATAATGTTGAAGAGTCACAAGGAGCACGACAGCGGAGCCTGCACTCCTCGCACTCACTCGAGCAAACGACGCTTGAGGTGCGGCCTGAAGAAGGCACCTCGTGCTGCCTTCTTTCCCAGAAACGGATGCCCGTTGCATGGGATTTCTCACTATGAAAGTTACTGACGCGAATTGCCTGCTTATTCCTACACACAGTATTTCCAATTTCCGTCACCAAAATCTTCACTTTCCGTTACTTCACTTTCTTTACTTTCCGTTACTAAAATTTCGTATCTTGTATTTTTATTCATTTTCATCAGTGACATGCAGACAAGCTGAACATGGTGCTTTGCTCCGTGTTTTTTAGTCAAGTGTTTCTAAAGGCAGCACAGACTGGATGATTTAAAAGGAAAGGCGCAAAGGCGTCATGCCGCGCAAATATACACAAAATTTTGTGCAATTAGGAGACGATCTGTGTGAAATGCGCTTGTTAGTGTGTTGGGAATGTTCTTTTGTTTTCATATTACCAGCGCTTACAAAGTTGTTCTGTCTCTTTTTGAACATAATTTGGCACCGTTATCCATGAACATGAATATGCTTTAGCAATTAAATAAAATGCAGTCGCTCGAATAACATAAAAAACTGAAGAAATGAAAATAAAGTATATTTGAACACAAATCGTCCCATCTTTCATTCTATGATATTATTTTACAAGTATATCAGGTAAGGAAAAGGATTATCAAGAGTTGGTCGATCTCATACGCATGCTTCATGCTCGTGTGAGGTCAAACCGCATCCTCTCCGTAAACCGAAGCACACGTGGTTATCACGGTCTCATGCCGAATCAGTTCCTCGTTTCAGTCTGTGATTTCCTTAAAATCGCTTAAAAATGATCAATTCTATAAGGAAACATCATGGTCTGTTTTAACTTCATCACAGATTCCCGTTTCGCCACTGAGTGAACATTGCTGGTGTGCATGATCATAACCATTGTGTGCTGTCGTGCGAATGTTTACACTAGAGGCATCGTACCCACGACGCTTACGCCCCTTTAGGTCCACGAATTACGGCTCATCCGTCTCAATCTCGGGTAAATATTTGATGAACCGGCATCAATTTTCCTCAGCCATGAAACCTTATATTGCTCGTAATTTTTGTTGTTTCTTTTTTACCTCGTTTGCACTGTGATACGCCCTTCAATCTCGTTTCACCACTTATTCATTGATGCATGCTGAATTACGTGAGATGTTTATCAATAGCGCGAAGCTCTGCAGACTGCCTTCGATCAAAGCCTATTCCTCCTTGGCTGTCCTCTCGTAAAATTATTTCTCAATGCAGTCATCATTCACGCCAGGCTCCAGTCACGTCGGGCAAAGAACGCGGTAAATTTATGGCATCGGTGTAAGCATTTTTAGTGAATCTTGACTAACACGCGCTTATAAAGCCTTGTACTTCGGGTTATTCACTAGTACATAACACATTTTTTGTTATTCTGATGAGCTTAAAAATCTACAATTTTGCGTTTTCATAATATAACAGCATTAGCATTTTCAGCTACACACATGATAAAGCTAATAATTCATGTTTAAATTTTGAAGTATCCTACATTGTCCAAAAATACCAATCGAACGTTTTCCCAGTCCTGTGCTGTTCGACAGTTTTTCATAAAATTCTTCATCACTAAATATTCTCTAACTGATTTTTGACATGAACTAATTGCTGCTTGATTTTCGTCATCAAAAGGATCCCATGTTGTCAGCTCTCTCAGCTACACGCTGCATAATGTACCCTGCCAAAATGTTAACTTGATAAACCCTAGCAGAGCTTGCGGTCATGTGAGGCGCTCTCTCCCAGCTCCTCGTCACACAAGCCCGAGTTGCTGCGTTCCAAAATACTGACAACATTGCGTGCGCTTCCCCGACCGAGCGCAGCTCACCGCCATCATGACAACCACCAGCCACTGACCAACTTTACGACCAACTGGAGCGTTTCTCAAATTATTTCAGCTTAAAATGCTTAGAAGTTTGTGCTTTGTTTAGCAGAAACTTGAGGTGTGGGGGCAAAAGACGTCATTAAAGCTCCCGCTCGAAGTTTCGTCAAACAACAGGGAAAGCTAAATAAAAGCATGAACTTTCTGAACAGTGAATGATGTGCACTGTCAAGAAATATTGTGTGTGACACCCACTTTTCATTTGCATCCTCATTTTTTAATTTTAAGTTTTAAGTTCGATGGTGGATGCATGGAAAGAGACTTCAAATTAAAAGCATTCAACAAAAATCCAACAGAACTTTTTCTCAATGCATGAGAGATTAACTGTTTCAATTATCATTGAAGAAGTTACGAAAAAACATTTACGGAAAACATCACTTAAAGTAACTAACTAGTAATCATATCACGGGGGAACGAAAAGAACAAATGAAAACCACGCGACACAAGCGGTCAAGTGGATGGAACTGTGATCACATTTCGCGTGGCCGCCGGGACGTATAGCGTCTTACGTGTGCCAGATTGGCTTTTTCTGGTTGATATTCTTCAATTTTGTTTTTGTTTTAGAACGAAACATGGCCGTCTTGCTTTCTCCAAAACGCTGAGTGGTCTGGTAGATATTCTTCACTTTTATTTCTGTTTTAGAACAAAACATGACCGTCTTGCTTTCTTCCGAGACGCTGAGCGGTCATTACGGCAAAATTTTATTTGAAGGGACGCCCAAGCGCAACATTTTACTCCGAAAAGCCTATCTCGCAACCCTGGGCTCGCTTGATATCATCTCACAAGGGCAGGGATATCATGCAACAAAGGAGGGAGATATTTTCAGTTGCTTTAACACAGACGACAAAAAACAAAGTCTGTTTTACGTCATCTTACCCATTATTTAAACCACCCACAGCTGAACGGAAGTAGCTGATGTTGCTATGTAGGGTGGGACTTGCTAAAAGGCATGAGAGGACGAGTCACGATGTGATGGCTTGTCTTTCCTTTGTTACATGGAGCTTATGTTAGGGATCCTAATTTGGAAGGCTCTACATTGTTATTGGGAATCTTTAAGGGCCGATTCAATTCTGTTGTTGTATCTACATTGTTATTGTGAATTGTATAATACTCGTACTGATGTAAAGTAAATAAACTCGACGTTGTTAATGCAAATCTTTTGATACATATCCGAATTTGATAAGCTCTATAAAAGTTTGTATTACTTTACAAATATTTTCAAAGAGGTATAAATATGCGAGGCTCTACAATGTCAATGTAAGTCTTATAATGAATGAAAAATTGGTTCTGTGATTTGACGTAAAATTATGTGAAAACAGGTCAGAAAAAGCTTGTTATGCTGCGGAGTGCACCATCTGCGAGGAAATTTCTGCCCTTGTGTTATTAAAAAAGAATGTGTGTGCCATTACGATACAATGTAATGAAGCACTGTTAACTGCACGAAAAGTCTGAACAAAAAGACTTAGATTACTGGTGTCACCGGAGTCACTCAGATTAAAAATTGATCTCAAAACTCACTGCATGACTAAACTGTTTTGGAAAGTTTTCTCGAGTCACACTGTAGTGCTTCTGCCTCGCACCTGTGCGTAAATTGCATTATCAAATTTATCGGAGCTGCTCTAAATAATTCATATATGACAAAAAATTTAAGAATTGTAATGGCTTGGAAAAATTGGACCCAGTACATCTTAATATTCCATGAGCACCTTGGGCTTGAATTCTTAGACTTTATTCAGAAATAGATCATCACAACGCAAATACACAAGCACGTTATCACCAAGCAGATTACCTAACCTTAAGTAATGTTTTGAATGAATAAAGTCGGAATACTCTTTATCATTTTTGTACATAAGTTTTTGATTTAGAACTGCTTTGTTGTGTAAAAAACTGTTAGTTTATTCCGTGTTTTTTAGGTGATTTTTCAAAGATATGAAGATGCATTCTCTTAAGATTTATAAATGGAACAAATTTAAAACGTATCCTGCTACTGCAGAGGCCACTCGATCGCACGCTTCATGGAAAAAACTTAGAGCATCATGAAGAGAAAACTGCAAGCGCACACTTCCTACTCTTATAAACTTCTTTAGAATTTTCAGTCAATTTAAACAACAGGAATCTTGCAGCGATATCACATAATTGTTGTGCAAGATAACGCCCTTCATGATAAATTGCTTGTCGTGTTTACGCTAATGAAGATGAAGTTTGAGCCGGCGACATGAGATGCTCAACCTGCCCCTGCCTGCAGCGGTGGTGGTACTAGTGCTCGGAGCAAACACTCAGCCGTTCGCCGTGCCGTCACACACCGAGTGGTGCTCCACCGTCAACACGATGCCACTCATCATGCCACAC
Organism: Platorchestia sp. MABIK; assembly: GCA_014220935.1. NCBI lineage: Eukaryota > Metazoa > Arthropoda > Malacostraca > Amphipoda > Talitridae > Platorchestia > Platorchestia sp. MABIK. Next base: position 49,785 of record JACJUY010001833.1, on the reverse strand, counting down.
AAACGCACTGTGCTGTTCAAATATGGATGTGGGCTGCGACAAGAATGAACTCGTTAATTTAACAGTGGGTGTCAACAGCTGCACACTGATGTTGCGCGGTGCTGAAGAATAGGTTTTGGTTTTTAATTTGAGCTGCCGGGCGCGCGCTGCAATGCTCTCATTAGAGTTGGCCTCATTAAAAATGCATAGCCGATATGATGGAATCGACGCACTGCCTCTGCTGCAAGGGATTTCGTTGCTATGCACAGAGAAATTAAAGGTAATTGAGTCAACCACGTACGTTCACAAATTTTGCTCTCGGCTAGAAATTTAATTTAGGGGCTCTGGTGTTCTCTCATTCATCTGTGCTGTAGGATTATAGCTATTACCATGACCCAACTACCACTGGGCTAAATGGGTAATGATACAACTAACATATGTTCATGTAAAAAGAAAGGCAAGGATAATCAAGCAATAATTCAATATAGTATGTAGTCAAGTAATAACTCAATATAATGACTAGTCAAGTAATAAATCAATATAATATGTAGTCAAGTAATAACTCAATATAATGACTATTCAAGTAATAAATCAAAATAATATGTAGTCAAGTAAGAATTCAATAGAACATGTAGTCAAGTTATAAGTGAACAAATAAAGTATTATTATTCCTATAAATATAATTATTGTTTTTCCCAATCTGCTGCTTAAAATATTTAATACGTTGATGTTTCCAGCGAAAGGATCCCCGCCTGTCCACTCTCGGTACGTAGGGGCTCCGGGAGGCGGACGTCCTGAAGCCCAGTTCAAAAATTTAACTACGGGGGTTATTCGCGCGTGTGCCGAGAGCGTGCGATAGGGTAATGCAGAACTGTTCATTATTTTAGCGCTAATACACATGCAATGGGTCAGGTTAGATTAGAATTGAAGGGATTAAGTTAGATTAGCCACATTTCTTAATAAGTCTTGGAACTATAAGCCTTAGTTTTTTCCCCGAATGTTTTCAGTTCCATAACTATATAGTTTCTATGAACATGTTGTTTAGGAATGGCAATGTTTTTATTACAATGCAAATTATCTTTCTATACATTCAGGCCCTTCATTATGAATTTGACTTCAGATTTATATTTTACGGGTGAATGTCTTCAGATTCGTGTGTACGTACATAACAAATCGTAGGACTACCTACAAAATTCTTAACTGTTATCGATGCAAATTATTACCATAAATTTAGCACGCTATTTTGCTCAATGCTAAGCTAAAAAAGCTTTCCAAGCGTTTAACGTATCCCCTCGATGGCCTGTCTACATTTGCTCTTTGAATCAGGCTAATTCTGGGTACTGAGTCAACATCAGGTCAGACGATAGCTGTGCGAGAGGGACATTCAAAACGGAACTTCCGGTGCTCTGTTATCTACAGGTCTTCCTTGATGGTGTTGCCATTCAATCAACAAAATAAGTTTGAGAGTGGCCTCAGGAATCACTCGGGTTGAACGACGGTAGGCTCGTCATACCTTATATTTAATATCTAAGTTTCTGCTAGTATGCTAATTGAAATTCTCAAATGAAGTTCTAACAATCATTCCTACTGTCTTTCATGATCACTACTAGCTTTTATTCATACTCTAGCTTAGAACTGTCTTTGTAAATGTGATTTTGAATTGAAATTTACACATTACAAGATATTTACAGAAACAGTCAATATTGAATAGCCACTGAAGAAAATGCATTTGAAAAACCTCAGTTAAACGTCAAAAATATCATGCATCTCTTTAAGATTATAACACTTATAAATTGCAGAAGTTTTCACGACATCCAGCCAGTTGAAGCAATCTTTACAAAAAAACAGGGATAAGATTTACTCCTCGATTACACGAGCGATTACAGAGCGAAGATTCACTCAAAAGAAAAAAACATCAAGGGCTCTATGTGCTGCTGCTGAAGATGAAGGTAAGATAAGCATCACAAACACATAAAGGTAAAATAAGAAGAGCACCAAAATCGAAGACACAGGTAAAAGAGATCAGGAACGTTGCACCAGGTTTTCCTCCTCAACCATGGACTGAGAAAGATGATACTCGTATTCTAAAACTAATTTACACCGGCCACAACAGATTCTAGCAATTACCACAGCAAAATTCTCTGTGAGTAGGTGGTGATTCACTTGAGAAGAATTAAAATTTTATCAAGGTCCATCGACGACTACAAATATTATCAGAATACCGCTATGAGCTGCTCAAATATCAACCGAAGAGCTGTACGTTCCCACGATGCGCAGTTGGATAATTCCTTCATTTCACCTCCCACGTCAGATTCTACATCAACAAACAGTGATTATCTCTATTCAACTCAATAAATACCTTAGAAGTTACCTGTAATGCGGACTTATATACTGTTTGGGTAAGGTACACCGGAAAAATACCACCGTTCTTGGGCTTATGCAAAATAAGCCAACAGTTTTTTGAGGTAAAACTGTAAATTTAGATGCCCTAATAACAGTTATATGGCTATTTTACCATCGTACAATCTCTGTACAAAAGCGTATTGTCAAAAATAATTACATCAACTGCATGCCTATTTGTGTTAGACTTACCTTTGCCAAACACACAAACTGCTTCACTACAAATGTACCTAAACAGCTGTGTCTAGGTTATCAAATAAATTGACCATCAAATACAGGAGAGGAAGTCTCATGATGGTGAGTGGGCCTAAGAATGTTCACCGGTTGTGCGTTCTATTCAGACGTTTCACATAATAACTGTCAGGATCGCTCTTAGAACCGTATTCCAGTAATGATGTACGAGACTGAATTTCAACAAAGGCATAGAGCACACACTGAACAATTATTGAAAGCAAGCGGTGTACAGGAAACGGAATGAATACGTCAGTTTCGCACAGAATTTTGCGGATCGAGCTTATTTTAAAGGAGGGAGCAAAGCGGCTTAGACTGCGGGCTCACAAATGAAATTGTTTAGGAAGGAAAAGGAAAAATCAAAGCAAATCATTTTTTACCCCGTAACCTGAAACAGAATCTTGCCGAGAGACTGTCATTAAGGAACCGAATAAAGAAGGTGCAGGCAGGATCCTTAAAACAGTGTATAAAAATAAAGCAGTTATGGGGCAAGGATTTTACATCCATGTTGGCCCCATTAAAATCGCCTCGGAAGGTTACCGGCACCAAGCTCCGGCCTGTGCGGACTGCAAATGAGGGACTCAGGCTGAGGCGATGTAATAAATGGCCTAAAACTCCGATACGCATTTCTATTTCGACAGTCACCGACGCCGGAATTTGGAATTTTGAATAGATTGCGATGGAATCATTTAAAAACGTATTATTCAAGCCATAAGTCACGAATGTTAATACCTTGACTGCAGCAAGCAAAACTGATGTTTAATATTCGACTCAAGTTTAAAACCAAATGTACTAAGCATTGTTTAAAATAGCTAACATTAGCTGGATCGTGCCTTCATTTATATTTGATTAAATATTCACGAAAGTTGAGTTTGTGACTACTGGTCCGTCAGCAGCATTGTGAAAATTCTCTCCGTGGCCACTGGAATTGCACTCGGTGAAAATTCCCTCAGTCAGAGTGTTAATACTTCATGAAAATTCCTTAGTGCTTTAAAGGCCTTTGAAGATCTCTATGTGAGAAACTAACTCTACAAACGTCGCTTTCCTTCACTTCAATTTATACAATCCTCCGAACATAATTTTACCTCTCTACTCTGGAAATCCTTATCATTATCATCGGGTTAGAGAGTGGCGAGCAATTACAAACTTTTAAGAATGCAAAGAGCCTAAAAAGTGAAATTCAGCATCCAGGCAGAAAGAAAGAAACTGGTCGACTCACAAAAACAGTTAGAGAAACATTTTAGATCACTGAACCAATTATTCATGGGTCATCTTTTCTTCAATCGTTCGATTTTGGAAGAGTATACAGCAAAAATATTGTTCGTAGTAAGGTCATGAAATCACGAAATTAATTTTGAAGATTCAATAAATTGTTCAAAAATAGAGGTTACAAATGAGATTTTCAAAAGTGCAATTGATTATCACTGTACTTTTTGAAAAAAAAGAACATTGGACCAAAGTAGTATTTTTTAAAAAGTCTTTCCTTTATGATTTCTCTTTGGAAAAAGAACATAAGATTGCCGTTATCGATCTCAATTAAAAAAATTATTAGTGCTCTCATGTTCTTTCTAAAAAGTACATTAACGGTTTGACTGCCACGTGAACCATATTTGGTCACTGAAATGAAAACAAGATCCATTTAATGTTTGGTATTTTCAACAATGCATGCTACAATTGACTTTAAATTTGAGTTGAACCTTAAACTTCAGATTTACCCACCGCAGTCAAAGAATATAAAATAGCTCTAAGGGGTGGCTGTGCAGTATGAAATAGAGTGGAGCACGAGACTAGAGTTGAGTCGCGGGCAATTGCCATACCAGCGGCGCAGTTGATGCGGCAAAGAAGCTCCATAGGGACCAAAGTGCCTCATAAAATTTGCGACAGAAGCTCAGCTGCTGAGCTAAATCTCTGTATAGGAGACAAGTTTGCTCTTACGCTCACGCGCTACGTTGTAGCCGTGACCCAGGGTTGCCAAGTGCTGGGCGGTTTTTATTGACTTATTTTATTTCAAAAGACCATTTGCGAGAATTTTTTCAGAAACGGGGAAATTGTGTTACCGTGGCTAAATTTCTGCGACAAAGACGTTAGGCGTAGACGCTCATTGTAGGTGCGTTAGTGTTGACAATTTTGAATAACCAATAGATTTGCATACAAATGGTCGGCGTCAACAAGACTGTTGATTAGCTTTGCAAAGGTGTACACAAAAATGAAGTGACTGAGTTGTTTAACATTGAAAGTTGAAGTTCTTGTTGGATATATAATTTAAATTTTGCTAAGCTTAATCATTTAATTTTAACTAAGTGCGTAGGTGTGATGCTCATTATTAAATCACCCATTTTTATCATGCATTTGACACGTAGAGTAGGATAAAATTCTCATATAAGCGAAAGAATGATAAACATTCTCCTTTTTATATGGAAAAATTCCAGAGGTTGGATAGAATCTATTCCTGTCAAATTATTCCTGTCAAAAAATTAGCAATTCATTTAAGACCCGGTGGCGCAAAACAGCAGTCATCGCATGTCCCCTACGCAACAAGTAATTTATTAGTGTTGAACAGATTACGGTGAGTGCTCTCGCGGCACATTCATGAGCATGCTGCTATAACACTAATAGAGAAAATCGCAAATCTTCAAATACTGGGGCCGAATATTCAAACAATTCAGGCTGCTTTAAAAAGTTACGTGCTCGCCTCAAATGATATCCAGCGTAATGGCCGACCAATAATGGGACTCAAAGTCGAATTTTTTTTTAATAACACTAAACCCAGCAAGCTCCGTTTGACTGTGTTCATTTCAAGCAACGGATCGTTTTAAAGAGACTAAACAACAACAGGATAAGCTCAACACCCATGACCAGGGTGCTCACATTAGTGCGTCCCTGTTTATTGGTGAGGGTGGGATATCTTTCAGTAGATCTTCGGCTTAGTGGCCTCTGCAGAGTGATTGAACTCGTGCACATGGCATGAGTCTGCGTGTTGTTAAAATTTTGTTCATGAAAGCCTGCCTGTTTCTCTCACTTAGTACTGAGAGCAAATGGTATGCTTACATTCTCTTGAATGATATGGGTTTAATTAACTGTGAACTGCACTTTAGGATTTTAACAATGCATTACTGTGCTGGTTTTTGTTCTTCTTATTGCTACGCTTTTAAGTTGCAGTTGTCGTTCGTAAAGCAATGCAGAATGTCCTTTTGTTCAGTTTCGATTCCACAGAATAATATTCAATTCTCATTAAATCATGAGCCACTTGAATAACTGCAACTTCAGCAAAGGTTATCGTCATGAAATTTGGTTAATTAATGAACTGGTTAATAATTGTCTAAGGCAAAAGGAAGGAAGAACTGGAGCCTCAAATTGTATTGATCTTATTGTGAATCATATCATTGTAAAAATTATTGCCTTCTTACATGAGATAAAATAATTGTTGTTAATTTAAAAAAAAATCTTGAACACGAATTTGATTTCCTGAGAACTGAGTGTAGTCAATAAGGCGAGCACCTAAAGCTTGTTGCAAATCAGCTCAAGCCCTGATTTTAGGGAAAAAAATCATGATCAATTTTCTTCACCTAAGTGTCAAAAATGTACTGCTAAAAAGAACACGACACCCTAGAAGAATTCATCTATCCTTTTTAAAAGCACACAATTGAGGATAATAGCTGCTTTTCTGTTCTTTAAAAGAGGAAAGTAGAATTTGCACTTTCTCGAGCATTCAAAGAGTGCCTCACAAAAGGAACTGTGTGAAAAGATGGGCATTGTATTGTAACACCCAAGACACTAGGAAGCGTCAGAGTCAGAGTTCGTAGGACGTCGAAATTTTTCTGCAATAAAAACACCTCAACAAATAATCAACACCTAAATCAACACCTTATATTCATGTACTGAAACAGCAAATAGTTATTCATACAATTTTATCATGATTTTTCGCGCACGATATTTTAGTCTCAGTGCATTAAAAAAATTCCCCTAGAGGTAACGTCTTGCAGAGACATGTTCATGAATGTATTAATTTAAAGGAGAGCACATCTTACGGACAACTGGTCGTGAGTTTCTCGAGAATGCAGCCAATTTCCTTTCATTAAAATTTGTAATGAAATCTGAAAAAAATGAACAGGTTTGAAGCACTCCTTTTTTCATCAAGAGAGAGCAAACGAACGAAGCATTTCAGTCAGGATTTTTATTCCTAACCCGAATTGTTTTTGATGATCTTTTTTTGATAACTTTGCACGCCACTCACTGGATATTTCGAATTTTTTCCAATTATTATCTAACAGTTGAATTTTTGATCGAGTTGACTAACATTATAATTCTACAGAAGAGAATTTTAAAGATTGAACCGGTTAGTTTACTTATCTATAATGACGCATCAGCCCCGAGAAACAATAATTTTATATATGTGTATATATGGACTACACAAATCTAAGGACTTCAAGTTAATTGAACCAACTAGCATGACCTTTCTAGATTGCATCGATTTTATATTCTCTAAGTGTATAATGATCTTGGTGGAAAAAGGACTCCTGAAAGACGAGTGAGGTAAAATAAAACTTTCCCTAGTGTATTTTTACCGAAGAATAATTACAAATCTTTCCCCTTTCTAAGACTTTCCATGCCATTTCCAGTGGAGCATAGAGGAAAATCCTGGCTAATATCTCGTTCAAGAATGGAATTATGAAAAATATCTGGAGTGAAATATTGAAACGACTCCAGTAATTAGATTGTTTATTTTGATTTTTTCTTAATGAATACATAAATCTATTTGCGATGTGCTTGCTTTCATCGAGTGTATAGCAGAACTTCTAATCAGAGGCCACATTTTCAAAAATTTTACGTTGTCGTAGCGGCAGAGACTCCAGTAAAAACTCAAGGCGTCGACTTGGCTACCCTAAGTGGTGTTTTTCTGCTCGAACGATTTTTTTTCTTGTTTATTGACAAAAACAAAACGTCTGACGATCTGGCAAGGTTGCCGAATGTTCTGTGTTTGAGTTTTGCTTGATAAAAGCTAAAACTTGACTTTGGTCAAGAAAACTAGCACATAAGGTAACCAAGTCAACAAGTCGACATGCGAACTTTTCCAGCCGGCTGCACCATTACAACAAAGTTTGAAAATCCGGCCATAGGTAAACGTAAATACTGTCCGCTTCCTGATGCTCTACGTAAAGAAACCGACTTTCTGGGCAGTTAGGGCAGTGCTCTTTTCTGTTTTCCTCTCAGATGCAGCCCGTCTGAATTGCACATGTTGCTTGGTGATTTTCGTTAGACTCGATTATGGATATAATATACACATTGCTGCACCTGGAGCAAAGACAAGCACCTAGAAGTGCTCAGAGCCATGAAGACTTAAGCGATATCCTGTCAGCCAAAAGAGCATAGTCACAATCTCCAGCGCTACCATCATTCTAGAGGTCCTACGGAGTGCATGCAAAGTAAACGTTCGAGGTGTATGGTTTACAAATTGCACCTGTGTCGAGAATGAATAATAGAGGGTGTGAGATGTGGAGGATGAATACCTATGACGATGACGCTAACAAGCGTGCTGTTGGGTCTTAGAGATATTTTATTAAATCGCCAAATTCCTTCCCCCTCCCCAGCGCTTGCAGGAGAATAAGAAAATATATGACATTTTTAGTAATGAGGAGAAATACATTTTCCGAAATCAAAAAGCTGAACATTCAGCTTGCCGTTTCCTCATACCACTAAACAACAACAAGTAATATCTTGAGTAAAACTCCCCTGAGTTCAGTATTTCATTCGCAACTATTTCACGTATTTTTGCCAGGGTCCTCAAAACTAAAAACATGTAGTGTATTGCAAACCACGTACTTACTGCACTTCTGACCTTCCTGTTATGTCTAACTTTCACTAATTTAAGCGTTAATTTTGCACTAACTTTACTTAGTTCAAAGCCGTCATTATCTCCGCACGCGTGCTCAATTTAGCGTTCACAACAGGAGCGTAATTTAAAAGGAATTAACAGTGAAATAGCGATGATATGTTTTCACTTGAGAGTGCATAATAATTGATGTTCTTCAAACTTGAGCGCCTCAGCTCTACGAGTGAGGCACCTGATTTGGTGTTGTTTGCGTCGCTCTTCAAAGCCGAGATTCGTGAGCACCTGCGAGAGTGCAGCCATCAGCGCGCATTTAAGGACTCGCCTGCTGCGAATAGCGTGTCAAGATAGAGATAAGCACTGGCGAATGATCGCTAGAGACCACGCAAAACAACGCTTTCTTTTGTTCTGAGAACAATCGGCAGCAAAACCGAGCGTCTTAGCGGTATTAAATCCATCGAGTAAATAACTTTCATTACCGTTAACACTCCAGTAATTCATCATCTTTAAAATTGTATTTCTTCAAATTGCGTGCTACAAAAATTGTTGTTTTCCTGTTTGAGAAAAAATACATGCAGTTAATTTAAAAAAAAGTTCTTGAACACTAGCTACATTTCCTGAAAACTGAGTCCACAAAAGAATAAAAAATATACTCAGTAAAATAAGTACATAGCACGTAATTTAATTATAACATTTTTTAGTTTTAATTCAAACAATTTACAAGTATCAAACGGCTTGAAATTAACATTATATGCACGTACAAACATGAGTGTCATTTTTGTCGAGTGAAAGTAAAAAGCTCAAACGTGATCTTCATTACGTTGGAATAACCGGAAAGAATTTTAAAAGTAAGCAATGCAGCATACAAATGTTGATATTCCCCCGTGCATGCTACACAAAAATTTGGTATTCTGTAGAGTTTCTGGGTTCCTTACCAACTCAACATAACCTAACATACACAAACCCATCGATTTGCAGCTCTAGATAAATAATTTATTAGGTGCTGATGTCTTCCGTCGTTGACGGTCTCTGCCAGCAGGTCGTCACAGATGCGCTGCAACGCTCGTTTAATATTTCAATCCATTCTTCTGCGTCTGTAACTGTCGAATCAATGATGTTCTGATGGTTCCTCAAATGAGTCTTATTCTTCAATGCTAGCCTCAGATCTTTTTTTTGGGATTCAAGTTAGACGACACGCTGTTTTGTCATGCTAGAGTGTTCAATTGTTCTTACAGGTTCCTTCAGTTGTAGCTTTTGCTCTTCACACTGCAGGTGTGTGTTAAGCACAATCGCTCTTTCAATCTCTCCCGCTTTGTCACTATCTCAGTTCGAACTTCATTACGAAATGGCCGTATTTACTAGACAACCAAAAGAAGAGCAAATATTACCGCTCCCGCTTAGTGAGAAAGCCTCGACACCGTGATGCAGCAGCCTGCAAACTCAGAGGAAGGCTTTTTTTTCTGCGGTCATAAACACAGCTGGATTTCCTGCCAACTTTACGATCTAAGTCACGACAAAGCAACGAATTTAATTCACTTCTACTACCCGGAAGACGTAGTCTTAGAATTCCACAGATTTTTCATAAACCCAGGTGTGGAGCTTAGTAGTTCCTCTTGGTGTATTTTAGGTGGCAGAGAAAGTTTGTTTATTTTAAGCAAGCAGTGACACTGCAGAGTTCGCCAGTGCAGTAATTGCTTCCTAATGATAGTATTCCCCGTTGCCAACATATTTTCCTTACTTGCTTAAAAGTTGTCACTAGACCTCCTCTAAAATTCCACTCCTATCTTCCTAAGCGATGAATGGAAAATTTCCCAAAGAATATTTGGACTTCAAAAGATGTCAGTGGCTCCCATGTTTTTCCAGGTAACAATATGACGTTGAATTTGTTTTTCAATGCATAAAAATGATTCCATTTTTGCAATTTGTTTAATGAGATTACTGTTCGTACTAAGCAATTACCCTGGGCTATGAAACGTTTAATGTTTACACTTTACTGTGTGCTCTATATTGAATAATTTTTACTTTTCAAAGGTTCATCATAACTAATCGTTAAGTGCTTTTACATTCAAATATCCCCTTATGTTTTTCTAACAGTTAAGCGCCCATTAACACAGAGAAGAACAACATCCCAACAGAACAATAAACAATATGAGGGAAAAAACTATGAGCTCAAAACTAAAGTCTTAAATAAAAACCTAAAAAATGTCCCCACAGAGTTCCCATCAGAAACGAAGAAAGAGCTACATTCTTGTGATGAGTAAATAGCCCGGCATCATGCAACATTATTCATTTATGACCTCTGTGAGCCAATCGAATGAAATGCTACAAAATATAATTCAAGCACGGGTAAGTTACCTTAGTGGGTCAGTAATACCAAGTTCTCTCTCCCAAAGGGGCTCAAAATATTATATTTAAAAATGGACTTACGATTCAATTTTAGCAGCAGAAATATTGGAATTGAACAAACCGAATAAGTTGAGGCGTAGCCAAGCACCACCCCAATGAAATTATTCACAGGGTCAATGCATTTGAACGACTGCATAGGGGGCCATTTTAGAGTAGAGTACGGAAGCAGTAAATAAGTGCTGTGAAATATGAGTAGA
>JACJUY010001833.1:20132-31272 GCA_014220935.1 Platorchestia sp. MABIK | reverse complement strand
CCTTCATTCATTTCCGGCAACACATTTTTAAAATTACACGTGGAAAATAAATTAGAAAACATTTTCTTGAGCATGCAATCAAACATAGTAGTTTAAAATAGTAAAAGTAACAGGGATGACGATAGATTCTTTTTTGTTGGTTAGATACCAGTTTTTTCCATCCATTCAAAAGTCTACTTCGCCGTATGACATAGTGCTGCACCCGAGAACATTATTTCGAAGTTTTTTTTCGGTCTGTATGTCCATAAGACAATTTAGTTCTCTAAAATGAGGAACTAGACGTGAGCTCTGACAGAATATTTTCTAACAACGAAGAAAGTTGGAGTCTTCTTGGTCATGTTCGACAGAAGCAACTACCATCACTTTCGCCGGATCCATAGCACAGGTTATCGTCCTCTGCATTTATTACACCTACGCAGGCATGTTTCCTTGTGCAGAGTGCCAGGCTTCGCTTCTAACCCCCTTTGAAAATCTCTGCTCGATTTGGCGAGAGTTTTGGGTTATGATTTTGAGTTGTTCAAAAATTTCTCATAGAAAACCTTCTTTACTAGCTCGGAAATTCATGATTGAACAACCTATTTCATCGTTTCCGGTAACCTCAGTTAATTGCTTTTAATTGCATGGACATAGAAAGTAGTAAGATGATACATAAACGTGAAAAATTTCCATTATCGATCAATACACGTTTCAGCATGCACCATCCTTTCAGAACTTGTTTAAGTATAACCCAAGGCTCAGACACACTTTGGAAAGACGGTAAAACGTCTATGATGAAATAACAACAGTTTTATAACACTTCTAATCTTGACTTTTGGCCTATTTGATTTCTTCGAAAACCACTCAAGGAGACACACGGATGCCTCTTTATCTGTAATTTGAAATTAGGTGCTTGCAATCTGCGAATGTTTCAAAATACAAACATGTACTGAAGTGTTTCTGTTGTTAACGTGCATTTGGTGTCGGCTTCCAAGATAACTACTTAGCCGGTTGAATTGATCGAACAGAGATAAAGTTCATTATGAGTTTTCGCTAATGAAGGAATTCATTTCCGTAGGCTTTTGGCTAATAAAACAACGTAACAAAAGTGAAACACTTGAGTACCAGACGTAGTAATAAATGTATGGTTCGGTGTTCTGTCGAAAACCTGATGTGAGGACGGAGAATGTATGGTATAATGTCGATGTAAACTGGTACCATGCAGAACTTGCGTTGTGCGCTTGCTAGTAGCATTGGCAAACTAATACATTCGAACACTTACAACTTTGAAGACGATAAAAGTCATATAACATTTACCTAGCACAGTACATGCCGTTGAAAATACACAGCAATACTCTGTGAATAGAAAACAAGAAAATTAAAAAAATAAACATTTTCAATTCATCGATACGCTACAATAATTGTAAATGACGCTTATGCTTTTTACGACAACGTTAAATGAAAGTAAACACTGGAACAAGAATGTACTAAGACTGAAATGATCAGTGATTTGAAATGAACTGTGGAATAGTTCAAAATACAAGGATGCAAGGACGTTCTAAAGTGCAGGTGCGTGAAACGGTAGTTGAAAATCTCGACGAAATCAATAGAATTCTAGAACCTAACAGCAAATTCACGACACTCTCATAATTTTTTCACAATGTCCCACACTTTTTCCAGTCACCTCATGTGTATTGCAGAGAATTGACTAAGAGCTTCAACATAATTTTATTTTTTAATGAATTTCATATGCACGTGATCAATAGGTGTGATGACGATGAACATACTGTCGATTCTCGGTTTTCAATGTGATATTTCAACATACTTTGAACAAGTCACGTTGAAAGTCTTCACCAGGTGCAACAAATTTTAACGAGTCTTAATATGACGAAATGAAATGATCAGCTCCAAAGCACTGTTTTTGCTGCCATCATTGGGCATGATCGTCAAATTAATTTCTCCAAATCATCATTATCAGAATCATCACCGCAATCAATGTGATTTTCAATGATTAATAATTATTTTTCATTTGCATTGATTAATAATTGCCAACCGAAAACAATTAATGTTATGGCATTAGAGTGAGGAGTGCACACCGGAGTCGGGCGTTCGAGATACTGTAATATCGTCATCTATATTCAAATGCAGTTATGCTCGACTACTGCGGCGCCAGCGCTCGGCCTCCCTTTACCTGAAGGCTTGTTCAAGATTGACCAGATTAAAAATCTTTCAGATAATACTTGCAAAATTCAGCCTTATTTAAAATGAAGTATGGCCATGGAAATTATCCAGCGTTTGGCCACCTAGCAGGTGTACTAGGGACTGAGTTATTTTCATGGGCAATGATTTTGGAAGAAAATTTGAATTTGAGAATTTGGGCCAGAAAAATGGGCAAGGTGGCAATGCTGGACTCGGGTCATGTTTTCTACGTGACTCTCGGTAAGCTAGAAAATAAGTGATCGTCTTACGTGTTTTGTGGAGACGCTTGAGTGCTTTTGGTTATCAAATATCTTGTAGCACTGTGGGGTTGTTAGGGCAGCGGCAGGAGGAGCCAGCCACAGTTTGTATCAATCCGTAGTGTGGGGATATGATAAAAGGCGTGGTGTTTATTGTGTGTGTGAACACAATATTTTTCTTTCAAAAAACTATTTAGAGAATGAAATGGTAAAATTTCGATAATTTATGATCGCAGTTTTAGTTCTATTTCCATTTCTCTATTATAATTGTGTTCCCCCCTACAAAATACACTCATTTAAATTAGTTTAAAAATTTTCGTTTCGTAATATAGGGATGAGTGTATGATATGATGTACAAATTTGCTCGTGCAGATTTTTTCAAATGACTCTTTAGTCCGTCAACACTTACGAGGTTCTTCATTATGGTGCCATTCAGGAATTTTTCTCTGCCTAGAAACCAGCTTTTGAATCATAATACTTTCCGAAAAAATAGTGAAGAACGATTGCTTTAATTAATTATTTTCTCATTCATGAATAATAATAAAAGTAATCCACTGCTGCCTGACATGAAATTTAAAATTATTTCGCCACTATGTGTTTATTGGCAATTGCTTCATTTGAGCACAAGTCTTTTTGCTAGAATCCTCTGTTAAAAAGCCAATACTTACACTTTTGATGAACGTCTAGTTCACACTTTTATCAAACTGCTCGTGTGTGTGTCAGGTCTAACAACAGACTCAAATTTTCTTCAAAAACTGAGTGCGAATGTGTAGAAGGATATTGAAATATAGACAGGGCCAACTAACAAATATCCCCATGATTCAATCCAACTCAATTTAAAAAAAATGTTTCTCTATTCTCAACCTTCAACTTACTTTCAGCCCTATGTTAAAATCGCAGGAAAATTCACAATCGAGTACAGGCTCCTCCGTAAATTGCATCGTTGATGATGACGCGTGCCGAGTGTTGAGTGCTCATATCTTTCTCCAGTTTGGCGCAGTCGCTCTTTTTTGTGGTTCATGAATTTTGTGCGCTACCAATATCCCCCCTCATGTCTACGAGATGCGGATCTTCTTCCAGCCTGCGAGCTCAGCCTTCGCATGTGCCTCATGACTTCATAGTCTTTCTTGATGCTGTTTGGTTTAGTGGACAATGTTCAGCAGTGCATCAGCATTTTTTGCTGTTTGACTCCAAATCCAGAGCGTGCAAATTCAGCTGCCCGGTTGTGAGTTAAATAATTAAATGTGACAATCCACAGTTCGAACAGAACTGCAAAAGAACAAAAGAAAGCATGAGCATCTCAATGCATGATACATACATCAGCCTGTCCCACGACAGAGACAGAGTAGTGAGAGATGAAAGAAAATGCCTAGCTAGTTATGAATCTGAACCCACAACTGACCTCTGTAACAACTGTTGGTGGTCCTGTGGCGAGTAGCTTGGGCTGTCATTAGGAAGCGCTTCTTCTCCAGGGTATGCTGCCGAGGGCAGGTGCTACTACCATTACTTCCTGAGTGTAGCTCAGGTATCCTGCATATCACTAAGCAGCGTTAATTCCCCACCATGCGCTGAAAAACAATCCCATTCATCTCGTCTCCTTGGGAGGTTTCTTTTCTTGTGATGCCTTCAATAATGCAAATTGGCCAATATAGACTACTAATACAAAGGTTATCTGCTACTAATTCAGTGTAGATTGAAGCAAGTATGTTTGTAACGAAGTCCTCTACATTGCACACGCAAAAATGTAGCTCTCAACCGAAAACTCTGAAGCTATGTTCGTTATGAAGAGTACCTGTCTTCTAAACAATTTATGTAGCTTGGAATAAATCATTTAACGATAGAGAGTATACTTCCTGATGGTCACAATGCAGGTCATTATGTATTTTTTTCTTGAAGAAAATAACAAAACGTGCAATACTTATAGTAACAATATTCAAAGCTTTCTTAGGATCGAGGCAACATTTGTCTCACCATTCACGAAATTCAGAGACTCTGTGGAGACCAACAAAGTTTCTCCGCTGCTCACTTTATATTAGAGTCCTCCCACAACGGCAAACGTTTTGTTAGCAAAACTCAAGCAAATAAATCAACGTAAACTCCCATTATCATTGAACGTAACAGCCTCCGAAACGCAAATAAGGTGGTTCAAACACATTAAAACCTCGTTAAGGGTGATGGCACACGCAACTCCACAGCAATCGCTGGCAACCTGGCTTAACTTTCCAGGGAGCGCCATTTGCCGTCCATGATTCGTATAGCATTGACGAAGAGCTAAGCTGTGATTTTCGGACGCAAAATTTTAACGCCAGATAGATCGTTAACAAAATGCTCAAGTTTCAGTGACGGTCAGACCATCTGATCACATATTTAAGTATAAATGTGTCTCGGGTAGTTTTCAGTCAACGGGATAGAAGCAAGGAAAACCGTTCTTAAAATAGCGAGCATGTCAAGCCTGCCGGGCATGTGCCGGTGCCTTTGAGAGGCCCAGTGCTGGCCGGGAATCGTGCTGTCTGGCGTAAACACGAGTTATTGCGTCCATAAAAAGGCAAATGCGTGTGCGACCATGACCGAGTGATAGCGAACCAGCTCAGAAAACCGGGGAAACGCTGGCATTCCTCATGCAAACTCTTATCATCTCTACCATACAGTGCCTGGGGTATATTTTTGGAGGTATCTATCCGTTCAGGAACTCAATTAACTCGCTCTATTGTATTTCGACGCGATAAGGAGCTGAAAAACAAACTAATCACATCAAACTGGAATGAATTTATCATAGTCAGAGGAAGATTTCGGCTGATCTCCTCTCTTTTTTTTATAGTACGTAAAAATACAGGTATTTTCTGTCATCATGCTACAACAATTGTTCCCTTAAAAACACAAGGCAATTGATCAACAAATACGTTCTTGAAAGTTGGACCCTTCAAGAAAAAATATTTCATCATCCGGATATGTGTACACAGCACTCCGTTGCAGAGCAGCGATAACATGACATGCAAGAATTTAAATTAGCTGAAGACAGTGATCCAACACAAGAACCTCATTATCGGACAGGTGGCTCACTCACCGTAGTATCTCATTTCTTTACTCCGATAGTCACCAGTAATTGTCTGAAAAAGCCTGAAGGCAAAATATTTTCGTGTAAGAAAGCTTTTGTCCGCATTTCAGGTTTCAAGCGCACGTGCAGCTTTAATTGTAGCTTAAAAAGCGTATACAGTAGAAGTTAACATTTTCAGTCACTGATAGTGAATAAAATACAAAATGCTTCTTTAACAAGTAGGATAAAAACAAACAGTGTAACTGATCAGGTATGATGGTATCCAGGCTACTTTGCAACATTTCATTAGATTATACAAGTCGTAAAATGTGCCACACGTCTCTTCGTATACTCGACCAAAAATAATCATAACACCCAATTATAAGTCATACCAGTACCAACATATGATCTAAAATTTATTTAGCATTTGAAAAATATGAAATAACGATTCTGAAAATGTTTTTTCCATTATTGATACATAGGTAAAACATTTCTACAGTAAGTCAGTGAATACCGTAAGCAGAGCAAGAGTTCAATGAACTCTTGATGCTCGTTTTCTTAGGAGACGTATTGTATCTGCATCCTCGAAGCACTGTCTCTTAAAGTCACAGGTAGTCTCCTTAAAATACGATTGAAAGAAACATTGTTTCTTACAAGCAAATGTAAAATTATTCTTGTGAATATGATGCAACCGGTAACTAGATTTAAATTTCTTATTTTCAAAATAGAAATCTGTCCTAACACACCTAACGCTCAATGTACAATTCATTTAAAAAAAAGATGTATTGATAATTGATTGAAATGTGTGCAGAATAAATAAATTGATTTCCGACTGCCTTTTCCGACTTTTTTCGTACTGATAGATGCCTAAACCCGAACGTCAATTATCGAGGTAAAGCTCCTTAGTCTTGCTCCTTGAGTCTCCTCATTATGAAGACAAGAGAACCAACTCCCTCCTCTTGCATGCATTTCATGAATACGTCATTCAGTCGGCATGAAGGATCTTGCTTTGCACCGTGCTTCTTGTGTTCCCACTTGGACTCCATGATGGAAGATCGCGATGCAGATAGCGTGAAGAGAAGTGGAAAAGAAGGAGCGCTGATGGCACTCGGATGCTTTAAATCACTTGCGAGGCTTTGAACTTCAAAACGGTGGCTAAGAGATGATTTTGTAGTCAATACAAGTTCAAAGTTTCAATGTCACTGTAATTATTTTCAAACTGTTACACCCCGAAGGTGTTGTTAGTGAGATAGTTATGTTGCGCAGTATATTTTAGAATATTTCTGGTTCAGCAAAATATTCACTTAGTTTTTAGAAGCTGGATTCGTCTTGGACTAAATGTTTCGATTATTTTTTATACCCTTGGTTTAATATGGCCAACGTTTCTTTAACACCACTCGTGTGTGTGTGTGATACAACTTAGTTCTTAAATTTGTGAGCTCATATGTTAGATGAATCAATTGAAACTTTACAGAATTTGGCTTAGAAGAACCAATTGTTTTATCTTGGAATGATGAAGCTTCATTTTCCATACGGAAAACAGACAAATGATGAGATTGGATTCCAATTTTGCCTCTCGGAAATCAAACCTTCACTGATTCAGAGATGCACATTTTACACTTGCATGTGTGCTAAAAGGAGCACTACCTTCACTTCAAAAAAGCAAAGGAATACCATCGCAAGATATTTCTGTTGTTCGCTTGATGACTGAGTTGCAGACTCTACGCATGCAGTTGAGATCGGAGGCCCCGACATGGCTCGGCCGGCTCAGATGGCACCAATTAATGGAGCGCGAGGCGGGCGCAAGAGCAGCCATACAAATGGTAATGCTGCTGCCTTCCCCCCCAAACTTACTCAAACTGGTGGCTTCCCTTCCTGTGTCCTCTCAGGGATGAGGATTTGAACGCAAATAACCATGAATATTCCATGGAATGTGAGGGTAACAGTCCATCGACTTCCGGTGAGTGAAGGGTGCGATCGGATAAACTGTGAGATGCGAATTATGAGAGTAACAGTTTTTCAGCCAGTAGTGGACGTGGACTGAAAAAACTTTTGCTTAGTAACGTGAATCATTTACCATTTAGGCTAATTTTATTCAGAAGTATGAGTTAGATAATGGCCTTTGTTCATTGACTTGAATAGTTTGTCAGTGTTTGTCCACAAAATTTACGAGTAAGTTGAGTAAAGCGAGCTTGTCCACTACGAAAATGTGGACGGTTTACCGAGGACTCTAAAAAACGATGATTCAACTTGTGTATCTCTTTAAGTTTAATGTATGCTGGCGGGCTGGTAAAACGGGCGGCTTAGGGTGCTTATTTTATATTTTTTTATTGTAATAAAGTCCGAAATAAAATTGCGCAGAGCGCAGCACGCTCAAAATACAAGTCCAAATCTTTCTTAGATCTCATTAAACCTTTGAATATGAAAGTGTTATTTTCTTAACTGCTTGGAATAACTCAAAATACAAAAGTCCCTAAAAATTATACGTGTGCTAATGATGTTGGGGTTCATACCGAACACTCTCAGCCTTAACGTCCAGTGTTCGAAATACATCGTTTTCTTTCACTGACAGAAGATATCTACTTATTTTTGTGAGTAAATCTATACTTGCTGATTGTCAACATTCAATTTCACTGTCAAATACATTTGAGTTTACGTGTGTTTTAGTTTATTTTTCTACTTCAACACGTTTCCTATGATGGGTTAACTAAAGTTCAATATTTAAGTTGCATTTAAAGTCAATTGTAGGGAGCAATTTTTAAAATAGTAAATATTAACTGGATCGTGCTTTCATTTGGCTTTCATTCAGTATTTATAAAATTGAGTTAGCGACTGTTGGTCGGTCAGCAGCATTATGAAAATCCCCTCAGTGACCACCGCTGGGTCCTTTCGCAGGAAACGTGTTAATTAAATTGTGAGCTGTGACTTTCTCGTTTTTCTGATTTCTTGAGCAGCATTCCTCTCGCGGTACGGAAGAGCATTCAGTCGGTTTGCGGTGCATCTTCTAGTAAGTTCCAAAGCCAAGCGTTTTAATGCGTTTTTTGCTCGCTATTTACGAGCTGTTTCTGTCGAGCGGTTCAAAAGAGCGCGATTGGTTCGGTCTGCTTTCAATGAAATCCATCTCAGGTGGCAAAAGCTGCTGCCACCACGCTTAATTGGATTGCTTCTTCTACTCCCCTGGGACAAGACCCTGGCCTTGCTACGTGCGCCAATTATTGCGCGTGTGGATATGTCTAAGTAACTCCAGCTTCATCTTCTGTGTTTGGAGGAAGTCATCAAGCAAAGTCGCTCTATGGTTGAAAAGATATCAGAGTTTTTTGGTTTGATAGATATGAAAGTGCCAGAGGTATAATGATGGAAATGTAAGACGTTTAGGGAAGAAATTAGGAATTGGTTAGAAAGGAATCAACCTCCAGATAGTCTGTCGTCAGCCGCAATATTTAGAATACTTAGAGTTACAGAAGGAACTCGCTGAAATATTTTAGGTAGGAGGTGATGTTACGCTGTTGGCGCTGCGAGAAGGTCGAGGTGTAGTTTTTTTTTGGTGTACGCGATCCGTCATAAATGACTGGAATCGATAATTCCCTAAAAAAATACTTCAGATGTGGATCAAAAACAAATATATCCAACCCAACAGAACCCGCGATTAAAATACTCTTAATCTTGTGCACTGGTGAAACTCTTATCAAAAATGGTCATTTAGCTTCCTTGACAGCATGATAAAGTGGCAGACCAACTGAGCTTTAACATGGCCTTCCCACGATTTTCTATGCTATCTTATACCTTTCCTACACTTTCCTTAGTTTCAACTGCTGATATTCTATGCAACCTAATCTAACCTACCAATACACGTGATGTTCATTCCGAATCTGAATCTGCTGGGTTAATGCACCGAAAATAATAATTATTATTGCGGAGTTGATGAAGCTTGTATCACAGATACGCTGATAAAACACACACTTTCGGCTGGTGGGTGTGACGCACAGACGGACGGACAGACGCGGCTCCTTTTATAATAGTGATTGATATCCTTTCCTCTCTGATAAAACCTGTTACCCACAGGTAGTAAGAACTCGGGTACACAAGAACATAAATTCTGGGCCACACTGAATGTCAACGGCTGTTTGTCGTTTTAAAAGTAAAACTAGCTCTGAGATTTATCTTACCCCTAGTTCTGTCAAATTGGATATTTTTACACTAATTCGTATAAAAATATACCATGAATTGCCATGGGCTCAAAAAATTTAGAAAGCTGAATTATTTCTTAAATTCTCAGGATAGTAACGATTACTGATTACTGATTGAACTCTGAGTACATTCTCACAGCACTTTTCAAATCGTAACTAGGTTTTGTTTTTAATGCCCTGGTGGAAGCAAATCACATCTTATTCTAATCAACCAGATCTTTCCAATTTTATTGAAGCCTCTGTCTTTATGATTGCATGAACAATCAAACGTCTTGATTATTAAAACTTTTACAGTCTTCAGTAAATTAAAATTGCACTTCAAAGTTTTGCTGACACTTCTTTAAAATTTCACATGAAGGACATATCTGTTTAAATTTTGATGTATGCATTTAGACCTTTTATTTTATTTTCAAGCTCTGTACCCAAATTGTGAGTTTGTTTGAACAGAAGCAATAAAGTTCTCATTCAGACAATGAGATTCTCATTCATATAAACATTTCAAGTGTAAATCAAATTCTGATGGCATTCTTACACTAAATTATCTTCCAAGTTATTTCAACATTTTCGTAGCGCCCTCCTGCTGCTGGCTTGCTGGATTTGCTCTGGGATTTTCCTCGTAATATTTAACCTCGCCATCGACTTTTAAATAGAGGGGATTACGAGCGCAGCCCGGCGGTTACTTCCACGGGACACGGGGCGAGAGTGAGGGGATATTTCATCGCTGAACTGGAATTTTGAGGAAATGAAAGTGAACTGTTAGTTTGACTGGCATCCTAAATACTCGAAAGGTGTAAGGCTTTTTCTTTTATCAGTGAACGAAAGATATCAAATAACACATTCGAGATAATCCCAAGTGAAGCAGTTTCAGAACACTGAGGTCAAACATTTTATCACAGCTATCACTTACGTGAGCATTTGAGAAGCTTTAAAAATAATGTGAATATTGAATGTTACTCCAGTAGAACGAAATTAGCCAGTTGCATCGTGTAGAGAGGTATCGGATCGATGACGTATTGCAAAGAAAGTACGAGTAATCTCAAACAATAATTCCCTAAATCAATCAATGCAATCGAAATCAGGTTTTCACGGCATAGAACAGAATCAAATTGATATGTTGAAATTTGCGTATGGTAAATAAAAAATCCCGCATGCTCTGTTTCGGGAATTTTCAATGGCTTCTCTGAAAAATGCACATAACTGATTTCAAGTTACGGAGGAGAAGCGGAAAGCGTTAAGAGGAAGGCTATGTGCTCTACGGGAATTCATCTCGGCGATGACCAGCTTAACGCTGGTAATAAATTGTTGAGGTAGTCTGGAAAATTTTTTGGTAAACTCGTTATAAGTTCATATCAGAAATAATGTTTATGCACCCTACACAATGATATTTTAAGATCTTGCAATTCTGATACCCCGCTATTCTGATACCCTGCAATTCTGATACCCTGCAATTCTGATTCCCTGCAATTTTGATACCTTGCAATTTTGAT
>JACJUY010001833.1:0-18339 GCA_014220935.1 Platorchestia sp. MABIK | reverse complement strand
CACAAGTTTGTGATAAGGCAAAAAAACAGCGTTGTTATCTCTAGATGTCCTAGATAGGATACCATAGATAAAGACCTGCATGTACTGCAACTGCACAGCACCTTCTCCACTAATGTTGTCAGGTAATCAGTAAGCCTATTCGTCATAAGGGTTCACGCGACGATGGTCCTGATCGTCTCTCAGAACTGCCAGATATGTCAACAATTCATTCTACATAAATATTGTGGGAAATTCGTAATTGAATCCTCAAGCCATGTTTTCCGAAGCGTGAGAATCTGAACTGCGTAGTTCATTTTCAGATCACCGGCTATTCATAACTCTGTTGCGTTTGTTGCATTTGTTGTGTGTACATGTGTTTCTTATTTTTCAATTAAATAAAATGACGTTGTTTATTATTTTCATCTTGAATAACGAAAAGTACAAAATCTGTAAGCTTGTCCACACATTGAATCTAAGAATATTTTTCTATTTGAAAACGCTTCAAAAAAAAAGTAAGTTTGTGTGATCCTCCGTCTTAGTTTTCCTCTTATGTTCGGTATTAGAAATCTACTGAGGCCGTTCAGTGAGTTATCTATTGGGATTTCAGCTGCATTTGCTTGAAAATGAACTGCCTCTTTACGGTCCGTTCGGACAGTTAGGGTCACATGAACAATAATAAAACAGAAGCAGTCATCAACGAAAAAGACGAAAACGTGGAGCAAAAGCAATCATGATGATACAGACCGATACATTTTCGCTGTCTTTTTCTCAAACAAGTAGAAGCAGTGAGTCAAATTATAGTTTGAGAGATACTTTTGCTGTTTTTGTTCTCAAATTAGAAGAAGTACTGAATCAAATTCAGAGCTCGAAAAATTTCTGCAAAAACACTTCCTCAGCGTTCAAGGAAAACTCTGCTAAAATTCATTGTTCCTCATGCAGTCTTTGATCTTCCAAATTTTTAGCGAAACTTCGATACATTTTTCCCACAACATTTCTTTCCGTGTCCTTGTCATTAGCATCCAAATTTTTATTTTTCATTCACACGTTCCCTTATCACCTTGTACTCCCTTAGCCAGTACACTAGGGGCTACTTATTCTATCTTTTCCAGTCATTAATTTCTGTCACAACTCTGAAGCATGCTCTACCAGACCAGATTTTCGACCCAGCACTCTTTCCCCCCCTCAACATTTGTCACTCAGCAAATTGAGAGTAACATATGGCGGGGCAGTGGTATACATAAGAGCGATTTTTCATGAGGAGACTTGCTGAACACTTTACTCAAATCATTCACATTTATGGAATAGTTCAGAGCGCGAAAATTTCAATAGGCACGAAATATCTATTTACAATTTAGAAACATTGTAGGCAACGTTGTCTAATGAAACCAGGAGGCAATTAACTTATCAATCTTTTTTTTTTATTTTACATCCTCATAAATGTTTTAATTATGAACTAATGATGGAGCTGGACTAATGATGGAGCTGGAGCTAACTATGAAGAATTTTGTTAGGATATTCTTCACTTTAAAATTTCAAGTTTGGTTTCGATTGGCCACAGCGATGATTCATCCGAAAATCATTTCTTTTGAAATTGTAAATGCAACACTCGTATACAATCTTGGGACGTACTAATGAGTTACATCAGGAATGTTTGATAACCAGAAACGTGCTTTGCAGCGCTTTTGGTCTGACTCTAAAAATTCAAAGTTCATGAATAAATAAAAATAGGCGAGGCAAGATATGACGCGAATAAGAGTGACAAAATTACCGACCACATCCTGCTCAAGTTGGGTGAGCTGATAATAACAAATGCAGAAGTGGTACCAGCATTTCGCTAAGTTGCGTTGTTGTAGAGCGCAGCAAAAAGTCAAAATGAAATTATTATTGCCAGCATCATTATCATTGTGTTAGTCAGCTTGAAAACTCATCGCAACAAAGGCGTTCTTAAGACAGCGAAGAGATGGGATCATTCGGTATGGACTGTAGAAAACTGGGAATCTTCGTTCAAGGTTTGCCCCTACATTGAATAGAGACAATAAACCAACAGGATGAGGAAGAACAGGTAAAGTAGAGAGAGCGAAAAAGGCTTGGAAAGGGAAAGCAACCAAGTCGGCGTGAAAGGAAGTCAAAAAGGTCTATCTGTTGCTGAGGTTACACAACCGTATCTTCCTTGGGAGCACTAGCCTCAACGCAAAAGAATGGACAAACCTAGCTAATCTAAAGTTAAAAACTGGAAAGCTCTTTGAGTCTCCAAAGGGCGAGTGTATAATTGGTTCGAAACAAAGTTCGAAAAGCTTTTTCCCTTCTACCCGTTCATCCGATGTAAAGCACCATTGCTCCTCAATTCACTTTTTCGAAGGGCGAATTTTGAATCGCAAGTGACGAAGAGAAGTTAGAGAGGAGGACACTTCTCCAGGCCGCCGATCGAATGAGCGTGACTAGATCAGTGAGAGCAAGTTTGCAAATTTTGCGACATTGCTTCGAAAAAGAAAGTTTCAAATGGTTGTTGGCTTCGTTGACCTCTCGATGATGACAACGTTAACGAGGCACATTTTTCAAGGTTTAATTTATCGTTAGGAATTGAAATTAAAAAATTACTCTAACAATATGCGATGAAAATGCACTTCTAATTAAATCAAATTATTTTGTACATAAAGAGCTCTCACTTACTTATCGTTTCTATTTCTAAAGGGTGACGAGTCTAAGAAACTTTACCACACCGTATGCTAGTAAAAAAAATGATGACAAAATGAATACAATGCCTAAAAGATTAGCAATAAATTACAGGGAGTGATCACACCAGTACAGGAGCTATTTCAGAAATGAAATACAAGTAAATCAACAGAAGGAACCGAGCGTAATGGGTTTGGATTTGGCGCTAAAAAAAGTGGGAAACAAAGCAACCATTAGTCTCGGAAGAAACCTCGGGAAAATCCTCGTGGAACAGTCGAGTCAAAATTAATTAGAGCAACCATGCTCAGAAATGCAATATCTGGGCTATCCACCTGAAAACTAAATGTATCTCAGGAATACTTGACACACCGGGACTCCTGGCAGGAAATGAACTGATAGACCTTAGGAAAAATGATTCTTTAGTGACTTCACACTGCATGAACTAACGTGAAAGCTTTTTGTGTCTACATTCCGCTTGTGTCTGACTCACGAGTAGCCCACTGATGCCAGAAAATGCTAAATTTTATTCCAATTAAAGACTCGTTGTTGGGAGAGCAAAGGTTCTTGTGTGCAGCGTTTGAAGTTAAGATAATTGTTCGTTACTCCTGCCCAGCTATTCCTTACGAACCACGGTAACAGATATCTGCAATAATTCAGTAACTGAAACGATCTATAACTAGATTCAATGCTCTGTTTGGATATTGAAAACGCGTCAAAATGACATGTTGATAAGAAAAACAGTAATAGAAGTATCACCTAACGATTATCCACATATAAAAAAACTTACTTAGGGGGCCTTGCAGAACGGAGTACTGGCGGTATTGTTCATATATTATTCAATCTATTTATTAGTTTATTGTTTTATATCTGCGATTAGCAGTGAGTTACACTGTAATAAATGGTGTACGTAGGAATAGATCCCAGAATATGTATAAAGGTTCACATTGCTTACAGTAATTGAGATACGTTATCCAATTTATCGCCATGAATCAGCCATGTTTTTCAGCACAGAAACTTCATGAAATGCTTGAAACTTTTCTGAACAAAGCTGATAAAGCAGCTCAGTAAGCACAGTTCTCTACTTCCCTGCACTCCTTTGTCCTATAATTAAGTTTGCAGACTTGGTGCGTGTTCTTTAAGTCCAAGTAAGTAAATTACTTTCTAGGGTGCTAACTCATCCCCACTTGAAAAAGTTAGACAATGAAGGTATTGGTTCATCATTACCGGAAAATTCCGCCTATTCCACGCATGATTTCCATTGTTTATCAAGAGCAACAATAAGATTGTATTTTACTGTATTCCAACGGAACTCCGTGCCATGATGCTCTGTTTTCTCAGCTCTTGCTCGATAAATGGGAAACAACATTGAGCAGATTTGGAGTTAATGCAAGGAAGTTCTCGTGGCGAGCCTTCCGTTTCGGAGGCAAACAAAATTAGCTTCCGATGGTGCGTGGGAGGGGAATGGTGCGTGGGAGGAGAATGGTGCGTGGGAGGAGAATGGTGAGGTCAAAATAGAGCCGGGCCAAAGCGCGCCCGAAATAACTGCGTCATGGCTCACCGACATTTTGACGTTCTACGTGAAAAGACTTTATATTTTGACTGCCCGTTGAACCCACGATATTATTTTTTCACTAGCGCTCAGCAGCAGCTCAGAACGACGTGAGTAAGCTTTTATTAGAACACTCAGGTTATAGTTTTACCTTATAATAAATCTTCGTTACTTAACGTGCTCATTATTCGGTCAACTTAATTCTCCCACATGTGTGCAGGCGATTAGAGCAAAAGGAAACAACAGCGTGGAGTACTCATCGTTTAAATTAACCTCGATGTAGATATAATATAATAGTTCACTGGTTGACAAAAGCCTAAAACTGCACAGAAGGTTTACAAGCAAATACGTTGTGACTCATTGCAGCGAAAAGCACGTAATTTGGGAGTATACGAAACCAAATTCCGACTAGAAAGCATCACCACACCCAATCGACGTGCCTGAAAGCGTTCTAGTTTACCCATATTACCATACAGCTGCGCTGAGTGCAGGGCGTGTTGCCTGACAATGAAGGCATCCATACCACCACAGCACCACGGCCCAAAGAGCCTCCAGAGAGACGTTCTGCTGATGGCATCGCGTTAGCGGTCAACGGGCGGGACGCGCTCTTGACTACCATTCATAAGATTCTTGTACAGCGGCAGGTCGTCCTCAGCGTCTTTCCTTTACTCTTCAACACATCTTCTTTTGTTGGCTAAAGCCTTTCTGATGAATTACGTCTTGCTAAAAGTTACCACCATTGTTACCATCGCTTTATATTGTTATTGCATGTCGGAGCTCAGAAGCATTGTGGTAATGCGGCCGAGTGCTGGCTTGTCTCACGCTCTTCACAGGAATTGTTCTGGTTGCTGTTCTTCATGTTTACGCTCACATCCAGTCTTCGAAAAAATTGTTTCATGTTCTTTAGGCAATCTCAGCAATATGTAATTATTAAATGAACTGCACGAATCATGGACATAAATGTGTATTTTATGATCTCTGTATGGTTTTATTTTCTGGCGCTTCTTTAGGGTACCAGTACCTCTAAATGCGACCTTCAGTCTTTTGACACAGAAGAATGATAAAGTAAAACAGACTGTTATCGAAAAATATTAGCAACATAAATAATGAAATATGGGAGCTAAGTGATTCTACCTTGAAAAAAATCACTGAGAAGTTTTCATTTCTTGAAAAATTTTCTACATTCCTCTTCAAGGAATAAAGAGAAAAGTGGATAGATCATATTTTTCCATCCTTCATGATGAAAAAAATATATGTTATAGTGCCATTCCGGAAACATCACCCGATGCTGTGAGGTAGCAAGAACAAAATCAGATCAAGCCAAGGTGTTGTTGGAGTATTCCGTATCTGTTAGTTCGTATATGCCTGCAGTCACGTTCGAAAAACATTTCGGAATTTACTGAATAAGTTTAAGCAAAAACGGTTCAGGAAAACCAATTTGGGAGAGAAATGAGATGAGATGAGCAGAAAATTTGATAGCAACGAAACTAAATTCGTGAAAGCTTGCTGCAATATCCGCTTCTGATTATATTCGTGCAAAAGTTTTTGAGATATACTTTTAAATGTAAGTCTCCGCACTTTATCGAGGACTGACCAAATTAGTCACGCAGCTCCGAGACGAGTTGAAAGAATGCGACCCCTAATTCAATATCTGTCAAAGCCCGAGTTTTGTTACAGCTGAAACATCTCTTTCCACAAATTCTAAAGCGTATCAACTGCTGCGCAATTGTTCCTGACCGTATTTTGAACTTCATCTGTATTCACAACACTGAACAAATTTCTGAGTAGAATTCGACTTCTATGATTTTAAAGACATCTGATTTTTCACAAGTGTCAATATGGACAAACATTATAACAGGTTAGTCTTTTGTGGCATCTTAAAACACAGAACTCAAATTAGGGATGACAAAAATTAGTCTAAAATGACGAAACTGTAATGTGCTTGAATTTTTCATCTGCACGCTTTTACTCTAAGCGAACATAATTTGATGGAAGAAACGAATTCTTGCGAAAATATTTGCGAAATACATCTCTCGAAGATGAGCAATACGTCAATGATGGTCAAACGTACCTCTCTGCAATGTCTCAAATTCCTTTAACAAATATTTGTGATGTAAGGGCTACACTCGATGAATGGGCCCATTATTATCTAACACCCCGTTACTATAGACCGCCTCATCAAACGCTGGGTCTGAAATAGATTCGCAATGTTAGACTCTACGAGATTCAATATGAAAACGAGTAGCTGCATGTTCTAGCTACATTAGAGCGTTTCAAGTATAAAGAATTTCGGAGGTTCAAAGTGGCATGGAGAGTCTTCAAATAACCTCATAACTTCCGCAGCGCATGTGATGAAGTTTGAGGAGCTGAGGTTTCACTGAAAAAATTGGCAACAAATGACAAACTGCAGCTATTCCAAGTCAATACAATATGATCACGAGCGTAATAATAACAATAATGTAGGAATATAGTGATAACAATAATTTGAGAGTAGATAATGAATAATCACACAATTATTGTACGATTATCAACGGATATTTCTTTTTTTTCCAAGGTCAGTTGAATTATTTCACCCAATATCGATGTCATGCAATCAAACACCTAGCCTCGTCATCCATGACCTATAAGAAACTTATTAATGTTATTGAACTCGAATTTAATTTTTATTGCTAACTTGACCCCTGCAATCAACTTTAATGCTAAATTTATCCCTGCAAGCAACTTTAATGCTAATTTTACCCCTGCAAACAACTTTAATGCTAACTTTACCCCTGCAAACAACTTCAATGCTAACTTTACCCTTGCAAACAACTTTAATGCTAACTTTACCCCTGCAAACAACTTTAATGCTAACTTTACCCCTGCAAACAACTTCAATGCTAACTTTACCCCTGCAAACAACTTTAATGCTAACTTTACCCCTGCAAACAACTTTAATGCTAACTTTACCCCTGCAAACAACTTCAATGCTAACTTTACCCCTGCAAACAACTTCAATGCTAACTTTACCCCTGCAAACAACTTCAATGCTAACTTTACCCCTGCAAACCACTTTAATGCTAACTTTATCCCTGCAAACAACTGCAATGCTAACTTTACCCCTGCAAACAAACCTTCTTGTTACTGATATGAACTCAAACCGTCCTATTCTAACCTAAATTTTCTCTATCAAGTTAAATCTTGACCTATGTACCCTCTTATAACTTAAAAGAATATGAAAGTAAGCCCGGCCAGCAAGATACATGTTTTAAAACTGAATTGTTTGGTCCTCTTCCTCTTACTCGTTTAATCGCGAGGCGGATCAGAGGGGAAAGAAGAAATACACAACGGAATTTTATTTTTCCCACTGAACAAATGACCTTACTCTATGGTAAAATTTTG
Organism: Platorchestia sp. MABIK; assembly: GCA_014220935.1. Classification (NCBI taxonomy): domain Eukaryota; kingdom Metazoa; phylum Arthropoda; class Malacostraca; order Amphipoda; family Talitridae; genus Platorchestia; species Platorchestia sp. MABIK. The sequence goes on along the minus strand of JACJUY010001833.1, from coordinate 10,757 downwards.
GAAGAACGTGGAACTGGGGCTCGGAAAATATAAACTGGTGATCATAAACCAAAAAATACGGCGTAGAGTATGTAAAAGGGGCGCTAATGAGTAATATTACTCTGATGATAAGTTGAAGAACATTGCGACGCGAATGTGCATATTATTCCCTTGGTTAGCAGAGAATTGATTTTTACACAGTAAATATTCGTTACGCTCTAAGAAGTATTCTGACTCAGGTTGCCGCGCCCTTAATTAATAAAAATGGCGGCGCACAGACTTTTCAACTCCGTAAATAGCCCAACACGGATTTGGAGCCGGTGGCTTCTCTTCAAACGCTTAAAAATAAATTGGACCTTAACTCTGACACCCACAGTACTATCATCATGCCTGACAAAAACAGAGTATGAGAGAGAATTTTACATTTAGTATAGATGTTCAGTAATTGTAACTCAGCTAGCTTTGGAGGACAAAGTTATGTTTTACAACCAATCATAGCCGAGTGTAAGTGTGGTGAGGTTTAATTTACGATGGCGCCGAAAAGTAAAGATCGAATGCTACAATAATTCTATGGTCGCATCAAAGTTTCTCCGCTCACTGGGGGATTGAGTTTACTTCCACGCCTCAACACACGCTGAAAATTTTATGGCAATTGTTGTAGTGAAAACAATTAGGGATGAACCAAGTCCTACAGCTCATTTGCACGACCAAGAAGTACGAAGCTATATTGAAAAGGCAAATGAATAAGAGTTGTGTGATCAAAGCAGGAATTCTGGATGAAATAGTATGTTGGGCTATCGTTTGGCAAATCAAAAAAAGATGTATCTCTAACGTACATCCTAACAAAAGTGGATTTTTAAGAGCTTATATTACTACAAACAATATTAGCCATTCTAGATCTACATGTAACAGCATAATATTAGTCATCGTTTTAATGGCGAAGATCATTATTTTACTATTGCTGTTGGCATATTAGTTAGTTTATGTTAGTTATGTTCTCAGTTTATGACTTCCAAGCCAAAAGAAAAGTGATCTGAGGGGATCAAAGAGAAAAAATAATTTAGTATGGACTATTGAAAACAGGGAATCTATGTACAAAGTACACGACCAAACCGGTTACCCTGCGTACAGAAACAGTGAGTTAAAAAGGAAAAAGATGATCCGTCAAAGAAGAGATGGCGAAGAAGACTTGAAAACAGATAGAAGCAAAGTGGGCGCGGAAGATAGAAGTCTCGGAAGCCTATCCTTAGCTGAGGTACCCTAACGGTATCCGATAACAAAAAGTTTGTTCAAGGAACGATTGCCCCACTTTTAATTACTGACTCTACCTGTTCGAAAGTACGCTGATAATGCCACACTTAAGCTTAGGGACAGCGGTCTCGTGCAGTACGCAAGTACATATTTTAAATCGTCAAGTTAAAGCTACTGCGATATGTATGTCTACGAGTAATTTGTGTGCACAGAGTAAAATATTACATCACTGGAATATTTATTTTACCTTAAAGTGGCTAACAAAATAAACACTAGCATTCTCTAACGATACGAAAATTCAATCTTCTTCGCATTTTTAACCCAGATGCATACCTTGAATTACATTTCAATAAAACAGTATTGTCGGATTATAAATTGGAATTGCATTTCAATAAAACAGTATTGCAGTTTTATAAAACAGAATTACATTTCAATAAAACAGTAAAACAGCATCCAAAATCAGCTTAATCAGAAACTGACTCATTTTTTAGTGATCAAGGACTTGGGCATTATGAGTTCCTTTCATGAGCAGGTCAATTTTCATCCTGCTTTCAGGTGAAGCTTGGAAAGTTGCGAGTAAGTTGTAAGGATTTACAGCATTTACACTGCGTGCATGCAAAGTAAATATCATACAGTGGTGCCTGACTCGCACTTCCATAAATTTCATTTACTCACGACTCACAGCCAATTATATTTCAGAACCTACGTTCGCTAAAGAGCGAAACATGTTGATAACGTCTTATCAAGCGATCTCAGAACTTAGATGATTGTGTCTTGTCCGGTCCTTACGTTCTCACTTGCAGAGATCGAGTGCTAGACAGCTTTGATCAAGAAAGAGGAAGATGTGAAACCAATTCACGAAATGAGTTCGCTTCTCAAAAAGGAAGCAATACTCCAAAGTATTTCATAGCATGGCTATCACATGTACAGCGGTCGAATGAAATTAGATAAAAGCCTTACTCCGCTAAGACACGTTTTAATGCGCAAGTCAATGACACCAAGAGGGAGAGAGGCTTGAGACAGATTAAAGTTTTCGATATGGAAAATCACAAAACAATTTAACCTACGATAGAAATAACTGGCGATATTTTATTTTCGCAATATAAACGATATTTCACGCCCAAACCTTGATTTTTTGTTTACATTGATATATTAGAGCGATGAATCGACAAAACTTTACATTTGTCCATTTATCGTCTTACTACATATATTGCTTGGAGTACCGATTGTCGCTAGCACTAAATTTTGATTCTCATCTTTAAATTTGATTGTATCACACAAAGAACAGAGTGATTTAATTTTAATGATTTCCCGAGCTTGGTTTACCCCATACTCGTCCAATTGACATTTTTTGTGGCCGAAAATTTCCAATATTGCCAGAAAAATAGTTGCCTGGCAAACCTGCCCCTCAGTGCTTTCAATGGCTGTATTTGATGGAGTCAGCTTCATTTGTTTGTTGAAGGGAGCTCTGGGAGCGAAATTTTAGAGTTACATTTTCTCTTTCCCTTACATACTCTCTATCCGACAACACGTCTTCTTCGTGGCGTGAGGGATTAGCATCACTTTTCGATCAACAGCACCGCAACAGTGCGATGCAGTTTGAGCTATTGAAGCGGTATCAAGCTTGCGTTAATGGTACTGAACCAAGCTGTACCCGACGTACTCGGGACGCATGGTGCCCGGAACTTAAGTTACTCAGAACCTAAGACAACTCATCTACTCGTTGGGCTTGCATTTCTCCTGCAACATGATTGAAATTTTTTCATCTTTCGCCGAAATGATGAAGCTATTTTAGCGTGAAAATTTACGTCACTATATAAGGAAGCTGAAAACTTGAAAAGTACCTTGCGCGTCATTGTTCGTCGGCCAGGATACTTGTGAGAGTGCTTAAGTTTTACTTTATACAGATTCTACTAATGAAAGATTTTACTTTTTACAGATTTTACTTTATACAGATTTTACTTTATACAGATTTTACGTTATACAGATTTTTCTTTATCTAGATTTTACTTTACACAGATTTCAAAACTTATTCTTTCAACGTTGAAAATAAAGTAAGTATGGTGTGTACGATAGCGGTCACTAACTCAATTCTCAATTACATGACACTAAAAAGGGAGTGTAAATGCATTATCGCAGTTCAGAAAGTTGCTCAGGCCAATTTACTCATTGTGTTCAAAGATTGTCCAACGCGCACTGGCAAAACCGTGAAGTATTATCAACTAACTGTTAGGGTATTAAGCTTGTCAGTAAGTGTGACATGAACTCGTTGAACGGAACTGCAATAATTCTGCGTGTACGAAAAATTTCAGTGCAGCTCTTACATGGTTTTTCAAATCGAAATCAGCGATTCAGGTATACTCATGGTATCCTCGTTTCCAGGTACTCAGGTATCCGAAACCACGTATTCATCTGTAACCTAAGAGTAAAAAACAAAAAAATTAGAGCATCCATTCAATGTTACCATAACTCTTAATATCTAAGGTAAAATGACCATCCAGATGAACTTTACGGCACTAGTGTATCAGAGATACTCCAGAATTTTGAGCATGCGTTCGAAAATTTGAGGTAATGTTGGTTCGAACCAAGACTACTGGAGACGCTGAGCAGATCCAAGAACTGCGGAGCTGCTCACTTCCTCCGTCACCCGCTCTTCCTTCGACTTGGCTCTCGGCCCCGCGTCAGTCCAGGTGTTCTTCTTTAATGCACTTCCGCATTAAAGGCTTGCGCCCCTCTGACACGCTGCCTTTGTAAACGCTTTATTTTAACAAACTAAAAGCCAATCGTACTCAAGCATAGCTGACAGCTCACATGGTTACTGGTTAAGTAATGAAATGCGAAGCAAATTTACCTGGTCACTATTTGTTCGGTGATGGGCTCTTGTCCGAGACCAGAGATTTTTGTCCATGAACGAGAGGGCAACCAAAGTGGCTGTGTTCGGGTGCAATCTTTTTTGCCTCAATATGCGAAAATAAGATTGTACTCTCGTGAAGTACTACTGCTCTTCATTAGCTCGTTTTAAATTTTTCAGAGAATCAGGTTATATTTTCGGTCCACAGACAGACATGGTATGAAGCCGACTCTCGCATTGGAGTTTAAAAGAAAATCACAAAATATAACATGCTTGTTTTCGAACTCGGGTTTGGTATCGACAGTTCTCACTTTCAGCGGTAGCGTTTGGAGCTAAGAACTTCTGCTTTCCCACAACCGGTTATCTCATAAAGATGAAAATAAACAGCATTATTTTTCTCTAATACTGCATGCATCAAAAACAAGTAAAAGAAGCGCAGTGGAAAGATTGGTAAAATATTCACTGAAATAACCCCTAATGACTCAAGATACTCGAAAGAAAGCAGTTGATGACTTGAAAAATTATTTTGAGTTACCCTGAAGATCCAAATTTGGTTTCTAAAATATGGCCTTGAATCTGAGGATTAAAATTTGCAGCCTTTCCTTACAAGGTTTTAAGGTTAAGCGTTAGCCACATGGCAACCTTTATGGAATATTTAGCATGCCTATACCGCACTTTTTCGTCGAACCTATTACCTGTGGAATCCTGAGAGAGCATGTGCAGGACGCAGCCCCAATTTAAAAGTATTGTGTTTCAATCCATTAAAAAGCTTCTAAAATGTTGGGCCTATTCTCATTTTTAAACACCCTAAACCTCATTCAGAGAATTAAACAATTCTCTTCAGGTATAAAGAGCTTCAAATTTTTTATTTTTAGTGAGCAGCAGATGTCCAACAACACGACTACACTAGACTATTATATACGTCGGTCGTAGGAATGTGCGTCTCTCTCTTTTTTTAATTATTGTTTCCCTCTCTTAAAATAACTCAACACTGTAATACGTTTTTCAATACAAGTGCTGGTTTCATTAAGGAGAAAGTTTCATACACTTTTATAGAAAATGGTTACATTGCACATATTTGTGAGCTTGGTGTTCTTGTCCTTTGGATCGTACATACGAAAAATATCTACTTGAACACAAACAAAGCTGACGTTGTAAAAGACCACGGAATTTTTTTGCATAATTTTTTATTTTTTTATTTTATATTTTTTTTACGCTATGCAAATTTCGATGCGTCATATCTTTGTGCTGTTGACGGACAAGTGAGGGAGCTTACTTTGAACCTCATTAACTTTTGGGTTGCCTTCTTTTGAATGAATTACCACTGAATGTGATCAAAACTCAAAGGGTTTAGCAGGAAGATCTCGTTATACATATGGAGCCCCGAACTGCTAAAACATACCTACTTTGCTTCCCCTTTAGTACTTGCACACCAAGTTAATGTGTATTGGTTACGTTCTTTCTCTTAATTCAGTGTCATGCACAAATATTCTAGTGTACTGGTACTTTTATTGTCAGTTTTTGATACGCACACTTTTTTCAGAGTGACTTCGAATGCAAACATGTTCTTCATAGTCTTGAAACTTGGCTGGGAATTTCATTGGTGAATTACCTACAGTGTGTAATGGCTACCTCATTAAAGACATTACAGCTGGAACGAACTTCTCGGCAATACTCTTCCGGCTGCAGTCTTAGGCATTATAGAGTTTTCTTTACTTTATCTATACCTACAGTGCTGTAAAATCAAGTAACCCATTCGAGAACTTGTGAAAACGTGTCTTTTACTCACTCATCATCACTAGTTCCTTTCGATTTTTATAATCTTAAAGACCTAGAGCCAAATTAATTATTTTAAAATTTTTTTCTGCACCATTGCAAGCACTGAATTCATGTAAATTGAAAGCCATGAATCTATTCAGCCAGCATTTAATATCTCAGGTTGGAGTGTGATGGTTTTGTCCATCTCAACGCTCCTGCTCTGGTGCCCGTTTTATTTGGGATAAATTGATCAAGACTGGTCGTTGACGTTTCTGGGGCAATATATACGTAAAATAAAATCTCAACTGTTAATTAATTTCAAGTTAACTCATGAGCTAATAAATACGGTTTATTTTACCACTACAACCTATTCAAATTTCAAATAAATGACTATCAAAGTTTTTTTTTCACACGCAATTACAAATTGTGACGAAACATGAAGGTATGAGCCTCTAGTTTTATTCAACCAGATCTCACACGTCACAATCGTGTAACTAAAGCAACAGAGCTTTGCATTGGAAGACCTATCAAAATTCATTAAATTCCTAGCGAAGAAAATTTCTTGGACTCGTAATTTGCGGGTAAGATCTTTGAGGAGAGATCCAGTTGGAAAGGCAAAGCCACATGTCCTTGCACGGCTGGCAGTTTTTATTAGGCCAGTCAACAGCGGCCAATAAGGTTCTCTCGCTCGCTCGGGATGCAGACGCCGCTGGAGCGGAAAACTCGACTGCACTCACTCTCTAACATTCGGTTTAGCCGCGCAATATGGCCCCAAGTGGAGACTCGAGCTCACGAGTGAAACTTTCAAGCTTTCAGCATAGCAAAGAGAGATCACCCCACTTAGATATCATCCATGAGTTACTTCTCATTCAGAGTTTCAATGAGCTTTTATCTACGTTCTATTTCAGTAACTGGTTCGCCGTTGACTTGAAAATCAAAATTATCAAAACAATTACGAAGATGATAATGGAAATAACGATCATCACTTTCGTTTACGATTGGTGGCAAAATTTTCACTGTTTTTCAGCAGGTATCTTGCTATTTTTTGTTTTCAATACCTTAGAATTATACCAGTCCTTTCTTATCCTACAGTTAAAAAAATGTGACCACTGATGTTAACTTTTCAATCACGTTTAACTTCAACTCTAAGTTCACCTTCGAAGTGAATTTTTTTTACTCATACGAACTGAAATAGACAAAATCCAACCTACCCCATCCTTGTTTGACTCAACCAGCTCTTAATGCCGAGGTTTGACAGCAAAAGCTTGGAAATAAATCCGGAGAAAATTCGGTTATAGCGCGGCTCACAAATTTGAGCATTACTTTCAGGCCGTTCTCTGTCTGCTCACCTTACCTCGAGGACAACAATTTTAAGCCGAAAAATTTGGCGTAGCCGATATCATAAGAGCGTGAAACAGGAACTTAAACTATATATTATATCTAAAGCTAATTCTGTTAGTAGTATCTTTATTACTTAAAATGTTATTAATGAAAGTGCTCAGTTCAATTTATTCCGCAACTTATGGCATTATTTTGATGATTGCAAATGTATATTTAAAGAAACAAATCTTATGTCACCATGGAGGAGAACGTGTGAACAATGAAGGTGATTTTCAAGTATTCTGAAACCTAGAAGCAAAAAAGTCTCCGCAGCAGGGAAAGCGACGTCAGTGCAGCGTTAAGGCGAGGGCATATGAAAGCTGGCATATTAAGGGACGAAAACTCATGAAAGGGAACCATCGTGTCATAAAATTATTTATATCTTCGGGCAAAATAAATTAATAATTCTACTTTGATCCAAAGAATATAAAAAGGAAAAGGAAAGACACGGGTGCAAGTTGTTGCTCCCTCATTGGTTCTTCAGGCTTATCGATTTGCCTGGCATCTTGTAGCAGAGCAGGTGAAATATGATAGAGTTGCAACCATTTTCGGGCTGCCATTACCTCCCTTGGAGGAACATTCCAAGGAGAGACTTGAGTTCCTAGTCATTTTCTCGACAATTGGACGAATACAAACATAAGAGTTAGAGGCTTTTGATCTCGTAATGTTATCTCTTAAAGCAATGCAAAATGAGGCCGTAGACCCGAGGGTGCTTGCTCTGGAGTTGCCGTGCGAGCAATCAAATAAGGAATTTGAATGCGAAATGTGCGTTTAGGCAACGAAATGAAATTGAGGTTCCGTGCAGATCTTCTGAGGTCTTTTTGTCTTTTTATTTTTTAAAATGTTAACGGTGCAATTTTCTGAAGATTTAGGATTTAAAAGTAATTGCCCCCACAGACTGACTTAATTCTGTATGTGTGCGTGTGTGTGTGTGTGTGTGTGTGTATGCATAGTGTGTTTCGCTGATGTATCTGAATTAGCATGCACATGTGCGCTTGCGAGAATTAAGAACAATTATGCTATTGCTTATGTATGAATGAACAAATTAGGCTTTTTAGTTATTCAGACAATTTGGGGTATATATATAAATGATTTTTGCTTTTTAAGATAGACAAATTTTGTTCACTGATTTCAGCACTGATGATGGAATTTTGATTCCGAAACGTTTGCAATAAATGTGATGTTCGCTTTTACTCTGGTCCTTCTTTTTATTCTACGAATAAGATTTTCGACGAATCACCCTATTGGAAATAGAGAGTAATTTATTTGCATGAAAGTAAAGAGTTGTTATTGAGACGCCTGCAGCAATGTTCAGCGCAAAGCTTTACAAACACACACATCGAGAACGTTGACCATCATGCCAGTCGTCATATCAAGTTTTGCTACCAAAGAAAACTCGGATGGGCCTTTACTGAAGTCAAATGAGTGAAATGTAGTTTATTCCCCAGAGGGGGATTTTAACACCTGCTGCGTATTTCACTAACCTTTCTTGTAAGGTTTGCAAGCTATATTTTTCGGGGCAGATATTGGGCTTAAAAAAAGAGGACGCTATAGGTGACATACCGGTTTAACTGTGCAAAATCAATGCATATTATGAGTTTCATACGACTCTGATTTGTCTTTGAGTTGCTCATTTGAAATATCTACCCCAGATTTAATTAACTTAAATGCCATGTTCATGAACATGAATGAAACTTCAAGGGTGTAACGAAGTTTTTCATCATTCTTCATAATCATAACTGACGACAAATTCCTTGGAAACTAAATGTAAAAAATTATTTCATTTTTATTAAATCTGGGAACATTTTATTTGATTAAATTTACTTCCTTCATTCAAATCGCCCCTTAACTTTGACCGACAGAAGCTATTGGAGGTTTTTTCGCCCTATGACATACCTCAGTTAACGATCAAGACTAAATGCGTCGTCTATTCAGAGAATTTTTGCCGAGATTCGAGCACAACAATCCAATTCCTTGAAAAGTGTGATCGATAAACCCTCATGCACAATGAATTGAATTTCCATGTGAATGAGCGAGCCCTTTCAAGTCCGAGTTGCAATGCACAAACACAACAGCCAAGAGCTCTTCTCTCCAATAATCAATCTCTTGAAGCAGCATAACAGAATCAAAGGTTAAATTTCTACTAGCTGTTAAAAGGTTTCTCTGAAATATGGAGATGAGAAGCATAATGAAGTACTGAACCTCCGAATGTACTACAAAGTCACATACTGGAGTAAAATGGGAAAACTTGTAGAGGTAATTTTAGAACGAAAAATGTTTTCGTTTGTTTTACACAAAAGTTAGATGCTAGAACTAGTCTTAAAAATGAATAAAAAAGTTTTATTATCACGACTTGAATTTATTCTGATGCGAATGTGCAGAGGATATCGAATTTATAGTTTGGGAATTTTTGAAAAACCAGGAAGGTAATCTAGTAGTTTTACAACTGCCATTATAAAGTATAGATAATTGGTCTATGATATGCGACTAAATTCGTCGGATTGATTATCAGTTAAGTTCAATTCCAAAATCTGTTCAAACTAAATAAAGCATCAGTGATCCTGAAGAGGAAAATCAGATGTACTAATCTAGCACAAGTCTGAGACCGTGTTAGGTCTCCTGTCGCCTGAGAATCTCTAGAGCAGGGCGACGAAGCTTGAACTTCACTGTTCGATTTGAGCGCTGACTTTCAGGGGACGATGTCAAGCTGGAGTGAAACTAGAGTGCTCTCGGTTTCTGACAGAGGCATGATTGGATCTCCGCAGAGAAAAAGACTTCAGCGTTCTCGAGCCAGAAACTACTAGAAAAGAACAAAGTCTAAATTCTACGCTTCACGACATCAGATAGAATTTGGATTTTTCTAACTTTTCTATGGAAAGGTGGATGAACTTTTCTGATACAACGAATGGGTTAAATAATTTTTTTTTCTAATCGCACTAAGTACATGTTGATGTGAACTAACGTCGAAAAAACTTGAGAAATGTTTCAGTTTTTTAGTAATTTGTTAATAAAAAGCACTTAAACTGTTGTACAGTATTTGTTTTACCAAAAACAGTGAATAAAAGAAAAAGGAGAGAAGAAGTTTACAATTCATTTAAGCAATCATCATATCATATTACCTCAGTGGAGACTGCTCACAATCGAGGCTTGAAAGTTCAGTTCAAAAATTATTCGACTAAAGATTGTATCATCATGGAACGCATGCAGATTGAAGGTCAAAAACTAACACTACTTTGGAGAATATTAAACCCTAATATCTAATCCGATGAAACCCCTACACGATGATGGAAAAACACGTGATAGACCTTTAATTTTGGCCATCTGTGTCTACAGTAGAGGATGAAATTTCAAAATGATTGTCATGCGCTTTGACGTTAGGAAGCCACAATTAGACATCTCCGATAGTGATGCAAGGGATCATTTATAAATCGATGCGAGATCAGAAGGTCCACTTAAAAATTTCTGGTATACATTTCCATAATTGGTTTTCATTGTTCAAAATTAAGACACATTTGTTTCCTAATGCTTCAATGAACAT
>JACJUY010001832.1:86502-113885 GCA_014220935.1 Platorchestia sp. MABIK | reverse complement strand
TTTTTTTTTTTTTTTCAATTTTTTCATTTCGTTTTATTTTTTCTTAATATTTCTATTTTTAAATTTTTTTACATTATTGTTCAAACTTATGTTTTTCAATTTTTTCATTTTTTTCAATTTTTCAATTCTTTGTATTTTTTTATGTTTTTCTATTTTTTTATTTGTATCAATTTTTTCTATTTATTTCAATTTCTTCTTTTTAGGTCAATTTTTTCTATTTATTTCAATTTCTTCTTTTTATGTCAATTTTTCTATTTATTTCTATTTATTTTTATTGATTTATTTTTCTTTTTTCTTTCTTTTACTTTTTTCAACTTTGCATTGCATAAAAATTTAATTTTAATTTACAGTAATTATTTCAGGAATCTTTCCATTTCCTTCATACTTTAACCTCATATGCTTGGAAGTGAGTTAATTATTGAAACCGTATAATCCACACGGGTTTCTGCTCTTTATTATGAAGGCGCCGTGACTCGCGGTATCGTGTCTACGAAGATACTATATATAAGATAACAAGCAGAATGGATAGGATAGGTTGGTATATGTTGTTAGCATGGGTTAGGTTAGAATATGTTATGTTAGAATCTCTTGCGTAATGTCTACCGAATTTTTATTCACGGGTACAATGACATTGGTTAAGTTGAGTTAGGATAGGTAGGGTTAGGTTAGGATAGGATATGCTAGGTTAGGTCAGGATAGGTTAGGATAGTTAGCATAGGTTACTTAATGGTGACGACATTTATTTACGAGTCAACGATTTTTTGTTTGATAAATTATCAGGAAAGCTTCCGTTAGCATAGGATAGGTTAGTGTATACATGTTGGGATACGTTAGGTTAGAATTTTTGACTGAATTTTTTCACAAGTCCACCTAGCTTAGCAATGACATTAGTTAAAGTTTGGTTATTATAGGTTAAAATATGTTAGGTTAGGATACGTTGAAGATATGTTAGGTCAGGATAGGTTAAAGATAGGTTTGGTCAGGATAGGTTAAAGATATGTTAGGTCAGGATAGGTTAAAGATATGTTAGGTTACGATAGGTTAAAGATATGTTAGGTTACAATAGGTTGAAGATATGTTAGGTTACGATAGGTTAAAGATATGTTAGGTTGCGATATGTTAGGTAGTGTTGACTGAATTTTTTCACGGAACACGGTTTTTTATTTTTGACGTATTATGGGGATGGGTTCGGTAAGGATATGTTAGGTTTGGATAGGTTTGGGTAACATGGGTTAGATAATGTTGAGGGAATTTTTTCACGGCTCCACGGTTTTTAATGTTTGACATATTATCAGGATCTGTTTGGTTAGGTGATGATGTTAGGATAGGTTAGGTTAACATAAGTTCAGTAATATTGATGTAATTTTTACACAGGTCCATGTTTTTTTGTTTGACATGATCAGGATTGGCTTGGTTACTATAGGTTTGATTAGGATTGGTTGGAACATGTTAGATAAGAGTAGGTGAGGTCAGAATATGTCATGTTAGAATTGGTAAGGTAATGTTGAACGTTGACCGAATTTTATCACGGGTCCACCTAGCTGAATGATGACATTGGTTAAGTTAGGGTAAGATATGATAGGTTAGGATAGGTTAAGATAGGTTAGGTGATGTTGACGGAATTTTTATCATGGGTTCACGGTTTTTATTTGACATACGATCAGGAACGGTTGGGATAGGATAAGTTAGAATATCTTTAAATGGGTTTGGTTGGAATAGGTTAGGTTGGAATTGGTAAGCCAATGATGACAGGGTCCATCTAGCTTAACTGTGGGATTGTCCGTGGAATTTCCACGGGTCCTACTAGTATTGGTAAATCCTGGCAGAAAGTGCGTGTTTCTGATGGATGTGGTTTGGTGGCTTCATGATATGTTGGCAAGTCATGACTTCCCAATATTTCATGATGTTTGAAGCACATGTTGTGATGGCTTTCAATAATCTTCACAAGAGGTAGATTTTTAGGACTTTTCTGAGCTAGTCTAGCACCAATTGGTTGCAGAAATGTTAGTGTCATAATGCTCTAAGGACCTTTTTTGTATGAATGAATTATTCAAATGTTTTTTTCTAATGAGCAGCTGTGGATTGAACTTAAGCTGTTGTGATTTGGAATGCGCTTGTTGTGGGAGATGTTATATCTATTATTTATATAGGTCCTCCTGTTATAGTCATGATTATTGGCAGAAAGTTATGTGTAGGCCTGCACTATGGTAGCATGTATCGTTTTTCTTGCTTAACGCCTATTTTTTTCAATAACTCATACAGTGTACATCAGGTAAGTTTGATGCAGTCATCACAGCCTAAATCTTGAAAATACTTTATTGTGTGCCGTTTTCTGATGTTAAAATTGTCAAACATTAAGATACATTTGTTGTTGCAGCTGACCACTGCTCATACCTCAGTCACCTGGACAATTCAGAGCTGGATCGCCTCCTGTCCATTGTGACTGACATAGAGAATGTCTACTTCATGGCCAACAGAGAGGAAGACACGGATACCCGCAGTGTTTATGTTTTTCTCTTCAAACTTTTCAGGAAGTGTGTTGTTCAGGTGTGTGAGATGCTGGATAAACTAGTGTTTGAAAGTTTTAGGAGATTTTTCTCTAATTTGGATGATTCTTCATACGCCTATTTCCTGAAGGTCTGTGTGGAACTATTTATGGTAGGTTGCTTTGAATTCATGGTTTATCCCAAAATGTTGTTTCAATGATTTCAGCATAAAACTTCATTAGTACAATTTCTTTGTTATTGTATTTTCTGTTCTTTTGTGCACAGTTTTTCTTTTGTATGGATCTTTGTTCAAGTTCTGTCATTAAGTCGTGGTAGATGTGCCACACTAAAATAACCAAATAAACGTTAAGAGACTCCAGTAATTTGTGCAATTCATTTTGCATGCTGACATTGCCCTTTGGGGGAGCCGACAAAAAGACTTGATGTAGCTGAAGAGATGGAGACTTTGTACAAGTTCCTCCTACTTAACTTCTCAATATTTTAACCCTTAAAGACCAGTCATTTTTAAAGGTCATCTAGAAGTTATATATATATATATATATACGTACTTTTTTACCATAAATACTTCATTATAAAGCTCGCTCTTCATTGCATAATTTGAAAAACAGTTCAAGGAAAATATATTTCATTCACAAAGAAATTAGCTAGGCCATTGTAGTGTTAATATAAATTATTAAGTCAGTTGCACAATATTTCATCCATGCAGAAAATTGAAACTGTTCCCAATTTCTGATCAAAATTAATACTGTAGAAAAGTATGAAAATGCATTGGGTTAAGCCATGGATTTTCTGATTCATGGATTAGATTTTCTGAATCTGCATACAAATACGTGCTGATTGTACAAGCAATCGCGCTTGATGGCTCTGGGCTTCAGGATTTCGTTCAATGAATTAATAAAAATCGATAAAAATTAGTCGAGTGAGATCGGACTACTTTTGAGATCCTGTACTCTATGCATAGGACGGACTTCTAGGTTAACTCTGTGTCTAACTAAAGAAGTAGTAGGTAAAGCAAGAAACTCGTAAATGTTTTTTACTTTGCTAACTTTCATTCTTTATGATATATTGGTGAATCCTGTTCAAAGTGCTTGTGCTCTGAAAGATGTGGTGTGATGGCTTAATGAAATATTGGCAAGTTAAGGCTTTCCAAAAAAAATGGCCTTTATATACAAACTTCAGTAGCAATACAATGCCTAGGTTGAATGTCTTATTTCTGCTTTGTGTTGCTGTGTGCAGACGCAGCATCACCCTGTCATTGAGGGCCCCCTCGGCAAGCCGCCATTCGAGCGACCCACGATAGCCAAAGCTGTCTCCAATTTTGTACAGTACAAGTTCTCGCATCTGCAAGCGAAGGTAAAGCTTTGCCATGCGTTTAGAGCTGCTCTTCCTCAAACGTTGATGTGGCACTTGGAGAATTTAGGTTGGAGTGTGAAATGCCTGATTGTGGTGCTGTGTGAAAGATCCATTATAAAGTTACAGAAAAGTATTTTTCTTATTCTGTTTTTCCAAGCCTTCGAAAATAGTGTAATCGAATTTTAAAGGTAGAATTTGGTTAATTGATAAATTTATTTAAAGGAACTTTTTTGTGAAGATGAATCAGAAACAGCCAATGAAAATTCTTCTATTTCCATACATAGCTTCAAATTGTTACCTGGTTTTGCACGTTGAATCACACTTTATTTGATAATTTGAGCCAGGATGCATGTTATGCCTGCTACACTCAAACTGCAGCTTGGATAGGAGGATGGAGAAAGCTGAATTGACTGTATTTGAGATATGGATCTGATAAGAATACATGGAGAATGAGAGCAGCCCACCATTAATGTTTTAAAGCTGAAGCTTAATGGGGGAGATGAGATGGAGGGTGATGGAGATGAGTCTAACGTTTGATCAAAATGATTGAACGTGGTTGCATAAAGGGGTGGTTTGGTTCTACTGAAATTTGGTTATATCTTCATCCTGGTTTCCTCAAGAGCCATGGGATAGGTTTAGGTTTGCTAGGTTCATCCATCTTATCCTATGAGGACTGGCGCCACCAAAAGATACTGTTAGCTTACTTCAGGTATAGGTAGGCCTTCAGGACTTGTATCTTTCATACTCACTTTGCTTCTTTCAGTTTTCATACCTTCTTTGCTATCTCTTTTTTGTCTTTTCTTCCTCTTCATTCTTAATTTGCTATTTCAGTGCACAGAATATCTTGCATGGGAACACATCTTGTGCAGAGATTCCTCGTGTTCTACAGTCCCTACCAAATGATCCCTTCTCTTTGCTCTCTTGAGATTGGCTTTGTTATGGCAAAGAAGTCTTAGTGAACTGATGTAATAACAATATTCTTCATTCTGGTGGAACTGACCATTGTGTATCAATAACACCCATGTTGAATTCGAAATTATTTTATTGCTTGTTGTTGTATGAATATGTTGATTTTCGTGAAAGGATCCCTGTAATTTTATCAGATTCTGAAGTGGTTTAACTAGGAAATTTTGATAGAAAAGAAGCCACCTTTGAGAATTTTGCCCAGAAAACGGACAGCTAGCAACGTAGGCTTGAGTACTTGTAATCGCTAGTGTCTTGTCGCAGGAATTGCAGGCCATGTACGACTTGGCTAAGATGTTCCTGCACTGCATCAACCACTGGAAGCTGGAGACGCCCACGCTACACTACGCCCATTCTCCCCCCTCACCGCTCGAGGACACCACCAACAGCTACAAAGTCAACTACATGAGGTGCTGCTTTGCTTTCATTTCTTTTGCAAATTTCAAAGTGTTCCTACACTCTTTGAGGTGCTGCTCAGCAGTTTTGCTTTCATTTCCCTTGCAAATTTCAAAGTGTTACTACGCCCATTGAGGTGCTGCTTAGCAGTTTTGCTTTCATTTCCCTTGCAAATTTCAAAGTGTTACTACGCCCATTGAGGTGCTGTTTAGCAGTTTTGCTTTCATTTCCCTTGCAAATTTCAAAGTGTTACTACGCCCATTCTCCCATTCATTAGGATTAAAATAACTTAAATGAAGGTTTATTTAAATTTGACATGCGTGTTTACCTAAATTTGACATCTATTGTTTTTTCTACATCAATACTATACTGGATTTTACAAATTGAATGTTTTTCCAAACACAACTAGTGATGTTCACATAAGTAGCTGTATTTGAAAGAAAATGATTTAATGAAGGTTATCAGCAAATGATGCTTATTTGATCATTTCTTATTTTTTGTATGGTCTGCTGCTTACTTGGAAATCTAAATGACTGAACTTATTTCTCTTCCTGCTGTTCAACTTTTCCAACTAATTTTACTGAAAAATTGTTTTTTTTTTTATTATATGTTTCAAGCTTTCTAATGCATCACACTTGTGCAGCACTTATGCTTTAGGGAGAACAAAGATGAACAAACTGCGCCAATTTTTTTTAACAAAGAATCACACTTCATGCCTATACTTCTCATAAACTTCTTTTCACCTTGCTATGGGGAGGGTGCAGTGACACACTTCATACACATGTTCCCTATTACCTTCAGGGTGACGTCCACCCTGAAATCGACTGAATCAATGAAATGGCTGTAACGTTCTTTCTATGGAATCTAGAAAATTAGCATACATATGTATTTTTGAAAATAAATAGGGGTCGTCTCTATAACTTTTCCCCACTTTCAACATAACTTTGGAGACAATGGGGAAAAGGAGAAATGGGGAAGGGAGTAGTGTGTACTTTTCAAGAGACGTCTTCTCAAAAAGTACTTATCGTAGAGCAATGATTTAAATGTCATTGGATGCACAAAGAGTTGCTGCATGACAAGTCGAAGGATTATTTTCAATTTCGCAATAGTCTAGTTATTATGAAATTTAAAAAAAACTATTTGAAAAAGTCATCATTTTTTCCATAGATTTTTTAATGTAATCGAAAATTACTATGAATCTAAAAAATATCACGTCAGTAAATAGAGCCACTCTTGGCGCATCCAATGGTACCTGAATCATTGCTCTACAATAAAAACTCTCTGAGGTAATAGATTTAAAAAAAAAACATTTACTCCCCATTTATCCCCATTATCTCCGTAATTATGGTAAAAATGAGAAAAATTACAGAGACGATCCCTATTTACTTCTAAAAATACATACGTATGTCAATTTTCATAAATCTAGATTCTGTAGAAAGAATGTTACTGTCATTTTGTACAAATTAACTATCTTCCAACCTGTATTTCTTCACAGAAATTTTTCCTATGTAACTCAGAAATTATCATGAATATCAAAATAATCCTTCAACTCGTCATGCAGAAACTTTTTGCGCATCCAATGACACCTAAATCATTGCCCTACAATGAGTACTTTTTGAGAAGAAGTCTCTTGAAAAGTACGTACTCCTCCCCCTTTTTCCCCATGGTCTCCACAATTATGTCGAAAGTGAGGAAAAGTTATAGACACGACCCCTATTTACTTCCAAAACAACATACGTAGGCCAATTTTTATAGATCTAGATCCAATATAACAAACCTTACAGCCATTTCCTTGATTTTGGGTGGACGTCTTCCTTAATTTCACACAAAATAGTGCCTTCTTCCTTCTTAACTTAGTAGCCTCTTTTGTTTGGGAGGCTAATACAAACGATCTAATGTAACCAATCTATACTATAATAAGAGGGGTGTCTGTCTCTTTGTCCGAAGCCAGCCGAAAGTGTGTGATTAGGATATCTGTGAAACAAGCTTCATCAACTCCACAATTTCCAGTGTATTAATCCATCAGATTCGAGTAGGAATGAATATCATGTAAATTCTTAGGAAATAGGATCGTGTGCCATGTCATTTGTCTAACAGTACTACACATTTTTGATGGGCCGTGTGCACTCGGCCTCATCAACTCTCGTTAGATTTAATTTCTTATTTCTCACGGCCTTTCTTTCTGATTTCAAAAAAAGGGGGGTAGACTAGTATAAGATAAAAAGGAGAATCAATGTAAAAATGAGCATTTTTAGGATTTTTGTATGCATTTTGGAATATCAAAATGTCATCTGCAGTGCTGAAACTGGTAAGAAAAATACATGCTTACATTAGTCTCACCTCTTCTTCCTTCAGGTGGCTGTGCTACATCTACGTGCCCCAAATCTGCGACTCGCTGCCCCACTACGAGTTGTGCTCTACGTTCGGCCGCACATTCCTGCGCAGCGTGTTCAGCACCCTGCGCAAGCAGCTCATGGAGAAGTTTCGCAGTGACAGGGTCACTGAGGACAAGCATGACTTCCTTATGCATAAGTTCCCAAAGTGAGTGGAGCATCCTCAGTGTTTGGCCCATTCATGTTTCTTTTTAAGATCCTCAGCATTCGTCCTATTCATGTTTCTTTTTGAGATCCTCAGTGTTCGTCCTATTCATGTTTCTTTTTGAGATCCTCAGTGTTCGTCCTATTCATGTTTCTTTTTGAGATCCTCAGTATTCGTCCTATTCATGTGTCTTTTTGAGATCCTCAGTGTTCATCCTATTCATGTTTCTTTTTAAGATCATCATGGCTCGTGAAATCCTATTCCTTCCTTTTTGAAGGCTTCTGATACCGTGTGGTTTTTCTTCTTCTTTAATAGCTTCTTCAGTTCATTTGATATAATTTCTTTCTGTTGGTGGCCTCATAATTTCCATGATATCCTCCTTATTTTCAATGACGTCTTCTAAATCCTCCAAGATTTTCCACAAGATTGAATTGCGACATGCATCCGCACCGTCATTACAACACTTTGACCGTAACGTGAGCCACCGGTGGCGTTGGAGGGGATTTTCATGATGCTGCTGACCGACCTGTAGTCACAAATTCAATTTCATTAATAATTAATTACACATGAATGAAGGCACAATCCAGTTAATGCTTGCTATTTTCTAAATTGCTACTACAATTGCCTTTAAATTTGAGTTGAATACTGAACTTCAGTTCAACTAATTGCGGCCAAAGTGTTGAGTAATATTTCCTCGAATGAACCAACAAACACTGGCATGAAGTGGCGCCTCTTGGTCCATGCTACGTCTATGCTGAGCGTGACATTTTGCTCAGGTTCCGTTTCTATACTCTTCTGCATAGATTTTGTATTCCCTCATCCCCATACTAAATGGTGCCTTCCTTTCTTTGAAACGCTCTTATTTTTAGTGTTTAGGTTGGCTTAAACTAATAAATAATATTATCTAATCTTGCTCAGGTTCCTTTTTATACCCTTCTGCATAGATTCCGCGTTCTCTTACCTCCATACTAAATGGTGCCTTCCTCCTTCCTCTCTTTGAAACGCTCTTATTTTTAGCAGTTAGGGAGGCTTAAACGAACATAATATAATATAATCTTGCTCAGGTTCCTCTCAATGCTGGAGGAGGAGCTCGTGAAGGACAGCTCGCCCATGTGGGACGTGGAGTTTGTGCCCCCGCCTACATTCACTCGCCCCTACACCGCTGACTCTAAAGGTAACGTGTGTTTTTTCCTGTCATTTTTCACCAAAACAAGTATTGCTCCTCACTAATATTGCGTGGGAGTTTTTCTTGCAATCAAGTGAAACTTCAGATTTAAATTCAAATTTTCGACTTGAATGTTGAAAAGGAAATATTCAAAATTAATGCTGATATTTTTTATGTGTATTTAGATTGCACTAATTTTTCAATGTAGCGCTAATTGGAGCGTTGTCTGGTACTATTTCTTTTTAAGAAGCATAGATGTAAAAGAGCATAACTACTTTGTGAAGGGACGGATATTTACAAATGAGCCGACCGTTAGTTGCACTTGAAGTTTTCCTACCTAATAAGACACAGCTTGTTGCTTGCTTCATGGATGTATCCGCCACGGTAGAGGAAACAAGGTAGTCATTTCCATGGTAAAAATACACTTCCTCTTGTTTGGCTAGCCTGTAGAATGGCTTCATTTCAAACAAAATTTATGATGTCACCATTGCAACATGTCGTCAGGCCAATAGTGGTGCCAGATTTGGGGCTAGCAGTGTTGTCAGATACAATATGCGCACTGCAATTGCTTCATTGCCATGACGTCAGCATTGCCACACGGTCGATGAAAATAAGACTGGTTCAACCCTACCTTGTTTCTTCTACCATGGTATCCGTCGCTACTTTTACCTCATGAACTGGATACCTCAATACAGCATATTGACTGCTTATTGTTGCACTTTTAAATCGCCATTTATTTTTATTGATTGCAATCCTTCCGATGTTATCTTAGCGCAGAAATAGAGGAATCTAACAAAAACAACGCGCATATGAACTGTTAATCTAAAAGTTTTCATTCATGATTCGTAGCTCTATTTAAAAAAAATATTTCCACGATGGGAGTACACTAGCAAATGGTATGTAATGCATGCTGCGGGTGAGGAGTCTTGCTTCACCATCACAAAACTTTAACTGCACAATAACAACACAGCCCCTCAGAGGGATACAAGTATTGCATCTAAAGGAATTAACACTCCCAGGGGAACAATGTGAGGGCCCGAGCTGAGAATTAGGTAGGCTTTCTGTTGAAATATAATTCTTTTGTTATGTTAAGAACCCTCTTTTTTTCGGTTCACTGCTGTCCTTTTTTCTTTAGCACCTACTACTTTCTTCTTTAACTTTGATCTTGTTTCATGAACTTCTTTCTCGTCTTGCTGTTTCTATGCCCTTTCTGCATAGATTCTGCGTTTTCTTAACTCCATACTAAATGGTGCCTTCTTCCTTCCTCTCTTTGGATCGCCTTTGTTGAGGATAGGGAGGCTTAAACTAACTAATAATCTAATAACAACACAGCTGGAGTCCAAGTCATGGTAGAAGAAACAAGATAGCGTCACACCAGTCTTTTTTTGTTGACCGTGTCTCAATGAGAACGTCATGGGATCAAACCAATATCTGCGCTCGGATTCCATCTGGTAACACTGCTAGCCCCAAATAAGGCACCACCATTCGCCTAAGGACATGTCACAATGGTGACGTCATCCAGTGTGTTTGAAATGAAGCCTTTCTATTGGAGGTGTAATTTTCTACGTAGAAATACCTTTACCGTGTTTCCTCTACCATGACCCAAATTCCCATCTTTGACTGTGTACAAATTTTTATTGCGATTATTTTTTATTGACTTTGATTCTCTTGATTACTGGAGTCTTTTATCTCTGTATCAGACCTTGGTCTTTCATTATGAGTCAATATCCCCAACATTTATACATAGCGATTATACTTTTTTAGAATTGACACATATTTTATGGGAAATTTTTATTGTTATGACTTAAAATAGTGAAGATTTTTTGAGTATAGGCCTTATTTCTGGTAAGGGATATATAATACTGCAAAATTGCAAGTTTTATTTCGTACAAGAGTGTCAACCGCAAAGCTAGCCCCTCGGCTCTCAAGTGCCGCTATTTGAAAATTGGGTTATACAGCTCATAGAAGAAAATCCTCAGTTTACACTTATTCAAGAAGCCTTGCCATTACGTAAATATGCAAGACATGCTCGGTTTTACCTCTGTCTCCTGTGGACGAACTGTTCTCAGCTAGGCCATGGAGTCATGTTCAGCTAGAAAGACTCAGTTGCGAGACAAACCAAGTCACGCGCAAGGAAATTACAAGTGAAAAGTCATTTTTCTGTCCCTAGTTGCCCTCACTTGTGTCTTGGACCACAGCCATGCCATTCACTATTTATTGCTTGGTATAACCACACTCGACTCAGTCAGTGCAATTTGGTTGCACCATGAATCTTTGTTGTTGTGTAAGCTAGAATTATGAGTTCACAATTTCTCGTGTGTGTTATTGAAGAGAATTTCGGGTTCCAGGCTCAACAGAAGCGGAGAGGGTAGCGGCA
This sequence comes from Platorchestia sp. MABIK, assembly GCA_014220935.1. Taxonomy (NCBI): domain Eukaryota; kingdom Metazoa; phylum Arthropoda; class Malacostraca; order Amphipoda; family Talitridae; genus Platorchestia; species Platorchestia sp. MABIK. The sequence continues at coordinate 102,586 of JACJUY010001832.1, read as the reverse complement.
CTGTCTGAGAGCTCACTCTTCAATGTACCCTCTAAGAAACGGTTAGTTCCACTGTTAAGAAATGTCTTACTTAACTTCAATTTTGGTTTTGCCTTTGAGTCAGTGTTCTTCACTTCAAGCTCTGTTTTCATTATACCTTTTTCCTTTAGTTCAGTTCAACTCACTATTCCCATTACATAATTATATGTGCTCTCCTTCACTGAAGTCATTTTTCATGTATATAAGACATGCTGTTGGCAAGATTTATGAATAGGAGGACCATTAGAAATAAGGCAGTTAACGAAGGAGATAGCTTTACAAGCATCAGAAGTTGAAGAACTTTTTTTCTACACGCATTGAAATTATGACAAAACGTATGCGACCGATTGAAATTAGGTAAACTTCATGCCAGAATCTAACAGACTGTAAGGCCAATGCCAAGCATGTTAGGGCACTTGTTGGATACGTTCTGTACAGGGTGGCGCATAAGGAACGCACCCTTTTAAAAAATTAAAAATAAATAAACTATGAAAGGTATAACGATAGGGTTAATTGCAAACGATAGAGGAACTCTTAAAGTTTATTTTCATGTCGTATCCTGTCTACAGATACCCAGTGTATATTGCAGTAATAAATCTTTAAAATTTACCTTCAAAAGGGTGCGTTACTTATGCACCACCCTGTATTCCAGAGGAGAGAAGCGGGAGGGTGACGTCACTGGTGACGGGTCCAACAAACGCTTGCGATTGGACGATGGCGATTTGAGCGACAGCCCCTGTACTGACCAGGACCTCCCTGAGGAGAAAGTGGCCGAGGTGCTCGCGTCCATCACTGACAAGAAGGTGCTTGGTCCAGAGGTCCTCTTCTCTGAGAACTCGGCCAGGGATGAGGCCGCCAAGGTAACGTAAATTTCTCCCTCAACACCGACTATTTGATCCTTTGAAAAACTTGGAATTTGATGCAAATACGTTACCTCAATTAACCCAGTAATGGCCGAGTTGTTTTGCTTTACAGCAAAATATTACTGTAATTTCCTTTAATCATAGTAAAGTGTGAACTTTTCATCAAAGCATTTGAAGATTAGAACGATGCGAGTGATTTCTCAATGTCCTTCAGAGTGGACGTTGGTGATAAAGGGTTAAATTTGTTAGTTTCTCTTCTGAAGAGTTTGCCGTGGTCATAAGAATGTTTTGTTTGTGTTCTCCAGTCGTCCGGGTGCAGTCAGTGACTCTTGTGACACTACAATGTTTAGACGATGGTTTTTCCTTGTCCCACTAGAATAAAATCTACCCAAAGAAATAATATAAATGCATTTCTGGATGTTTTTTAAGAAGATGAAATGCAATACAGTACCCCAAAAAAGCGTCACTACTTGACTCTGGTTTATTTTAGATGCTAAACAAAAGTTTACCTCTTATTTTAGCCTCTAAGGTTGTCTTGCGTCATAATAATAATGCAGCGGATTTGATTAATATTCGTTATTATAACTGCTTCATTACCTTAATTTGGGAGCCCGATGCTCGCACAAAATATCTAACATGGATTGGATGTATGACTTGGTCAGTGTCACACCTCCACAATGTCACCTCTGGCTACCTCAATGACGCTCAAGTGGCGTCGTGTTTAGCCACGTAATTTTTTTATTAGTGTACACACCCAGTTTAAAATGTAACAGTGTAATTTTCTTATTAATGTACACGTCCAGTCTAAAATTGAGTCGTGTAATTTTCTCTTTAATTAGTACGTCCAGTCTAAAATTGAGTCGTGTAATTTTCTCATTAATTAGTATGTCTAGTATAAAATTGAGTCCTGTAATTTTCTCTTTAATTAGTATGTCCAGTATGAAATTTAGTAATTTTCTTGTGAACGCACATGCTCAGTTGCTCACTCTAAAATGACACCATTTGTTAATGTGTGATAGAGTATGTAATTCATGTCATTAGCTTGGCAGTGTTAAAAAATATCATTTCAATGAACATTTCAGCAACTGCAAGAGTTTACATTTGTGTTCCGGTCTCTTTTCCTCCCGATTGTTCTCCATACAATGCCAAATGAATTTATCTATCCCTATATTACTCGAGTTTTAAATATCATATTCTTTTTCTGTGATAACAAAGCCTGTGAAACAGATATGCTCATCAGACCCTTCCACCTGGTCGCAACAGCAAATTCGAGTACTGTGAAAAAAAATAGTAAATAAATACAGTTCAAAAAATGGTTAATAAATACTGTTCAAAAAATGATTAATAAATACTGGAGAGCTTAAATATTGATCTTATTGTGCAGTTGGAAGAGCAGAAAGGCGGCATCTCGTTCCATGTGATCGGCAACTCGCTGACGCAGAAGGTGTCCAAGAAGACGATGCTGTGGCTCATAGGCCTGCAGAACGTTTTCTCACACCAGCTCCCCCGCATGCCCAAGGAGTACATCACGAGGCTTGTCTTCGACCAGTGAGTCATGCTTCATTTGGTCGAAAGGTTTTTTAACTCGTTTCTGGGTCTCCTGATATGCCACCAAGAGATTTCCTAATTGGTGTACGAGTCTTCTGGTTTATTGATATTCTTGGCTTTCGTTCATTTATTCTAGGAGATTCAGTCGCTGATATGTAACACTGGCTTGCTTATGCTGAAATCCATCCGTTTTTGTATTATTAACGGGGTGCCCTACTGGTGGTCGCTGAGGGAATTTTCATTATGCTGCTGACTGACCAGTATTCTTAAACTCAATTTTGATAAATCCTTAATAAAAGCTAAATGAAGGCACAATTTATTTAATGTTCAGTATTTTCAAAATTGATCACTAAAATTTACTCTAATTTGAGGTATATTGTTTCAGCTCACTTTCATTCCTCCTAAAAACCCTATCTTAGGAACACTTAACTTTACTCTATTTTACATTCACCCAGAGTTTCCTTCTATTGCACACTTTTCCAAACTCTTTCACCAATCTACACAGTTCCTCCTCAGCTCCAGCCAGTAACGCTGTATCGCCAGCAAAAAAGAACTGCGTCAAATAGACGACTTGCTCCTTGCATTCAACAATGTCAGCCACGCACTTAGCACTCTTCCCTTCACCTCACGCTCAACTCCATAAATATTTGTATTAAACAACTAGATGGACAGTAAGTACCCCAGATAAAAACAGAACCGTACTTCAAACCGCTCACTTATTACATTATCCTCTCAAACACACGCTCTGCTATTGACGTAGTAACTCCTTGCAACTCCAAGCAGATTACTCCACTTGCTCTGCACTCTCTAAATATTGTAAATACCTCAAAAGTGCTTCTGATAATTGTTGATCGTCTGACCAATATTGTTTGACGTGCAGCAAGCACAAAACGTTGGTGCTCGTGAAAGACAACCAGCCCATCGGAGGCATCTGCTTCCGGCTCTTCAAGAAGCAGGGCTTCTCAGAGATAGTTTTCTGTGCCGTCACCTCTAACGAGCAGGTATGTCTGGAGCTATCAGTGCACTCAGCAAAAATTAGGTAGCACGGCTGTATCTCCGAGTTCTACAAACACTAAATAATTTAATTTTAGGACCGGATTTTTGAACGACTTATGTTGTATGGGTACAGCTGGCTGTGTAAGTTTTTAGAAGAAGACTTTCTTATGCTACTTGCTATTTTTATGCCAAAATCCTCAATTTTACCTTCTTCAAATAGATTCTGACAGTATGACGCTTTAATCCTGCTGGGCTTCAGGGTGCTGTGTGGTTAAATTTTATTTATGGAAAACTCAATCTTGAGCCTTTGGGGAAGAAAAACTGTATGTAGCATAGCCAAGTGAACTTCAAATAACTCCCACTGTCGGCTCTATAAGTGTGACAACGTTAATTGTTCGGAAATTTAGCAACAGGTAGTTCTGACAACTTTATTCATTTGTAGTTGAATGTTCTTGGAAACGTCTAAGCGTTGAATGCCCTCCTTTAAAACATACGTTTTATTTTGCTTTTATTGATGTAAATATCTTGTCTATTTTAATTATTTGTCCATTACACCCAATGGACCAAACGGCTGCCAAACTGATGTTCTCTTCTGTCACTGAAATTATCAAACTAAGCCATTTTTTGTGGGAAAGGGAATAGAAGGTATATTTATAGTACATATTTACGAACTAAGTTCTAAAAAGATCAATCCTCCTTCTCAGGCTTGATCGAGTGTGCATGTCTACCTGCATTGCATGTTTGTGCAACTTATCTAGTGTGCAATACGCTGTCCATAATAATAGGAGGTAGTAGCAAGATGCTAGTAAAATTAGGTGCTGTGTTGCTAGGCTAATACCCAGTCCATCTTTACAGTAATAGCAGCAAGGTACTTGCAGCATTAGCTTCAATATTGGGTGGATACTCTGTCAATTTTACGTACTATTAGCAGTACCAGAGTTATATATTATATAGCTGGGCTGATAACCTGTTGCTATGCTCAGGATACGGAAAGACGCACCTTCTGTATAGATTCTCAATTCCTTAATTTTATACTAAATAGGGCCTTCTTCCTTCCTGTCTTGGGAATGAATATTCTTGTAGTGATTAGAAGACTTAAACTTCCTAATAGTCTTATCTAATCTTACATTTTTTCACTTCATTCCAGAATATTGCTCTGAACAAAGTTTTCATTTGTTCTTTTACGTAGTTTACTCTTAAATGTTAATGTCAGCTGACCAAATTTTCTGAGGTTTTTCTGTCTCTTGTGTTATTAGTGCGTAACACCATGAAAACTTATCAGGACGTCAGGGTTCAAACAAAAAATAAACGTGGTCAAACATGCTTAAAAACAAACCAAAGTATGCATTCAAACAGTAAGAGAGTGTAATTCAAACTCATGAATATTACACAAAAATCTTATTGTTGCAGATAATGTACACAAAGGAACATAATACATACCCCCACCCTTAATCACAGGAAGACAGGAGCTTTCAAAAATAACCCACATTTACTTGACTTTCTAGCTGGTGCCTCGTTAGGATGCTGACCTCTCTTTGTAGTGACCTGTGCACTGCACGCAGCCCTGTGTGTGGCACACTACACTCACCCCCGTATGCTGTGCAGGTCAAGGGCTACGGCACGCACATGATGAACCACCTCAAGGACTTCCACGTGAAGCATCGTGTCCTCCATTTCCTTACGTTTGCAGACGAGTTTGCTATTGGTGAGCACCAGCGTTTGACAAGTTAATTTAAGCTCCTCTAATCCTAGCCCCATGCTGTCAGACTTGGACTTCATGTTTCATTTGTATTATTATGCTGGAAATTTATCAAAATTTACGTATTTAAGTGAATTTATGAATTGATTAGAATTCCATGTATTTATTAGAATTTTTCTGTTAACTGATTTATTCATATTGATTTATTTATTTTGACTAGCAGTAAAATTTTCTCACACAACAATTTTATTTTTTCATTCATTTCATACAACTATGTTCATTGATTGGATGCTGCTGCTGATAACCAATTACATTTGTTTTGCTTGATAAGTTACTGCTGATATTTAGATTCTTTAATATTGATATATTATTTGGAAGGTTATCGTAGATTGGATACTTTCTTATTATTTCTATTTTTTGCCATGTGTAAATTTCTAGGTAAAATTAATTTTTGGAATTTATAAATATCGTTAAATTGTTTTCAGTATCCTCGCAATTATTCATTTCCATGAAACAAATCGATATCTAGTGGCATTTATAATAATAAATTCAAAATATCCGTTATTCATGTAATAACAGAATGCAATAAAATAATTTCTGCTATAATGACATTCACTACCGGGAGTGCTATTTACTTCAACGATTGATGCTAATATTTGGTTTTGACGAGACATGACCTAACCTCGACGCGCCCGGGAGTGCAGGGTACTTCAAGAAGCAGGGGTTCAGCAAGGACATCCACCTGCCGCGCGCCGTGTACCAGGGCTACATCAAGGACTACGAGGGCGCGACGCTCATGGGCTGCGAGATGCACCCCAGCATCGTCTACACAGAGTTCACCGCCGTCATACGCAAGCAGAAAGAAGTGAGCGGCTCTCTTCATTCTCTGGCAGAAACTCTACTCTTTTTTGGGTAGAAATGTGAAGGACTTTTGTCAGAAACGTGATTCATTTTTTGTAAGAAGCTTGACTAATATTTGGTCAGAAACGATGCTAACATTTCGTCAGAAACAACGCTAATTTTTGGCAAGAAACGATGCTAATTTTTGGTCAGAAACGATGCTAATTTTTGGCCAGAAACGATGCTAATTTTCGTCAGAAACAACGCTAATTTTTGGCAAGAAACGATGCTAATTTTTGGTCAGAAACGATGCTAATTTTTGGCCAGAAACGATGCTAATTTTTTGTCGGAAACAATGCTAATTTTTGGCCAGAAACGATACCAATTTTTGGTCGAAAACGTGAATAATTTTCAGTCGAAAAGTGTCTAATTTTTGGTCAGAAACCTAACAAATCTTACGTCAGGAATGTTCCAAATATCAAGTCAGAAAACTTGCTAATTTCAAACCCTAAATATCGCTCCTAATTTCAAATCTGCGATGCTATTGATCGTAAGTCATAAACCTAGTTTAAAGTTGGAACATATGCATTTTGAATCATTTCTCATACTTGTAAATTTTTTTCTCTTTATTCTTAAGTTAGACACATTACTGGTTCTAATAGGTCTCTAAATTATAAGGAATAAGAAAGTAGGTCTCTAAATTATTTGACATGCTTCAAAATGTATTTTTTTCTTGAAACGCTGCCATACTAGAAATCTCGTTGCTTATTTGGCGCGCAATGCAAACATTATTAGTTGTTATAAATTAATTAACTTTGTGCAATACTTTAAGCAATGTACGTGCTTGTAGTAGATGAATTTTTAAAACCTTTCTTCCATTTGCTACATTGGCTTCAGTTTACTGCAGAGGGTATGATTTGAAATTGCGATTTTCTTCACTGTTATGTTATTGTTATTTTGGAGGTACTTGTTTTCTTTGTGCTATCTAAAACAAGTATATTCTTACTGAACCGAATGTAATGTTGAGTAAATCTAATGTTACCAGATCATCAAGAAGCTCATCGAGCAGAAGCAGAGCGAAATTCGGTGCGTGCACAAGGGGCTCAAGTGCTTCGGTGAAGGTGAGGCTTGCTCCTCTCGGCTTTGTTGGGCGCGCCATTTGGCTGTACTTTTGTGCCCACTTCTGTGTGCATCTGTATGCAGCTGTGTGCATCTGTATGCAGCTGTGTGCAGCTGTAGTAATTATGTGCATCTGTATGCAGCTGTAGCAATTGTGTGCATCTGTATGCAGCTGTGTGCATCTGTGTGCATCTGTATGCAGCTGTGTGCAGCTGTAGCAATTGTGTGCATCTGTATGCAGCTGTGTACAGCTGTAGCAATTGTGTGCATCTGTATGCAGCTGTGTGCATCTGTATGCAGCTGTGTGCATGTTTATGCAGCTGTGTGCATGTTTATGCATCTGTGTGCATGTTTATGCAGCTGTGTGCATGTTTATGCATCTGTGTGCATGTTTATGCAGCTGTGTGCATGTTTATGCAGCTGTGTGCATGTTTATGCAGCTGTGTGCATGTTTATGCAGCTGTGTGCATGTTTATGCAGCTGTGTGCATGTTTATGCAGCTGTGTGCATGTTTATGCAGTTATGGGTATTTTTATGGGTAGGAGTTGCGGGTATTTTTGTGACTGTAATTATGTACGTAGTTGTATTTGAAATTAGATGCGTCGTTGCGTCCGTAATTATGGGCGTAATTATGTCTGCTGGAATGTGTGTAATTCTGCCTTCAAATTTGTGCATGATTGTGTCTGCTCAAAAATATTTTATTATGTTTGGAAAAATATGCGCGAACTAGGTCTGTGAAATTGTGCCATTACAGCATACCTTTGAGTGCTGATGTTGACGAGTTCAGACGTTTGACTTGTGGCCTGGTTGAGCAATTCTATTTAATTTTAGCTGCATCTGAGTTGTGCCAGCTTTTGTGCCAATTTTAGCAGTATCTGAGTTGTGCCAATTTTAGCAGATCTGAGTTGTGCCAGCTGTTAAATTCTACGTTTGTGTGATCTGTAAGTCTTGTTTCATTGTCTGTTATGACAGCCGGTAGCCAGCAAAGCGTTAGGAATGTGTCATGCCTCACCTATTTGCTTGAATGTGATTGAATGCTCTGATCCGTTGTTCTGCATCATTTAATACGTTTCCTGCGATGGGTGCAGCTGAAGTTCAATATTAAATTCAAAGTCAATTGTAGTGAGCAATTTTGAAAATGGCAAACATTGACTGAATTGTGCCTACATTTAGCTTTCATCAAGTGTTCATTAAAATTGAGTTAGTGACTGCAGGTCGGTCAGTAGCTTTATGAAATCCCCTCAGTGACCACCGGTGGGTCCCTTTGCAGGAAACGTCGTAAATTAGCTCACATTTCCCTTGTGTTGTATTCATCGTTTGTGGTTATAAATTTTACTGCAGTGACGAATAACTGACGATGTCTTCTCCATTCCAGGTGCAAGTTCCTCTCTTTGGAACGCCTTAGTTGCGGTTAGGAAGGCTTAAAACGTTACTTGCGATACGACCCACCGATGGGTCGAGCGTACGTTTTTCTTCCAAACCCATGGATGGGTCGTTCGAGAAATTTTTAACAATCTTTTAAAGTTAATGGTATTTAATGGACTCATTTAATGTTTGATTTTTATAAAATTGTTAACAATTTCTGACTTTACATTAGAGTTGATCACCCCCTCAGGGGGATGCAACTATTGTATCTATGGGAATTAGCAATCCCAGGGGGAAAATGTGAAGTCCTGAGCTGGGAGTTAGGTAGGCCTTCTTTTCGTTGAAATAAAAATTTTTTGTTTTGTTAAGGACTATCTTTTTTTGTTTCACTGCGTGGTAAGTCGGAAAAGCCTGATACTGATTAAATTATGTGACCTTCGGTGCGATATAGTTTGAATAACTGAAGCGCTAGCAAACCCATGTTACTACTATTACTACTACTACTACTACTACTACTTTGGTTCACTACTGTTCTTTTTTTTTCAGCACCTGACTTTCTTCTTCAGCTTTTATCTTGTTTCATAACTTTCTTTTATATCTTACTGTTTCTATGCGCATGGGAGCTCCCTTTGTGCATAGATTCCACGTTTCCTCAACTCCATACTAAATGGTGCCTTCATCCTTCCTCTCTTTGAACATCTTTGTTGTAGTAAAGGGTGGCTAAAACTAACTTATAATTAATCAATTAGAGTTGAACATTGAACTTCAGTTTGACTTTTCCCAGTCAACATGTTAAATTAACACCTAAACGAACTAACTCGCAGGGGTGAAAAGCATCCCTATCGCCAGCATCCCTGGCATCAAGGAGGCAGGCTGGAGACCGCCACCTCCCCTGCAGAAGAAGCCCCCGCAGGAGCAGTGCGACTTTGCTCACGATGCTGACTATCTCAACGGCCTCTGCAAGACCATCCTCAATCACGTGAGTTGCGTCGGATCTCGTACCTCGGTAATATCTTGATTTGGACAGCAGCCTCTACGGCCTCTGCAAGACCATCCTCAATCACGTGAGTTGCGTCGCATCTCATGCCTTAGTACAGTGGTTCTTGCCTTGTTGAAGGTACTGAACCCGACTAGTTCCATACATGCATTCATCAAACCCCTCGTAGCTGGAAAAATTAAATGTTTTTTTTTTTCTTCAAATTCAAAACATGTGTATATAACGATAAACTGTACATACCATGCAACCCCTGAAACTGACCCACCGAACCCCTGGGGTTCGATTTGAACCACTGCCTTAGTAATATCGTGTGTTTGATAGCAGCATTGATTTGGTCCTGTGTTACGCGTGTGCGCATTTCTGATCGACGAAAGCCCTAAAGATGGTCGAGGTTTTCAAAATCGCTTGTGGTTGGGTTCACAAATGTCACTGGATAATACGGAGTGTTGCGTTACTCTAAATCTTACTTGTCATACCTGTCAATCAGACAAAAAAAGCGCCAACTCGCGAAATTTCAATATATTTTTTTTTTTAGATTTGGCTTTTCTTAGATGCTAGACACCTTCTAAACTTTTAGTTGCTGCTCTGTTGTAGTGGTAGAAGGTACTATTCACGAAATAAATAACCTCCAACTCCATAAACTCCGTAAAAAACTCCATAAATAAGCTCTCCTGAAAAATTTTGTGAAATCAACTTAGCACTTTTTGGCCTGATCGACAGATATTGGTCGGGAAGTTGTATCAAATGCTGAGCTCACGGTGAATTATTAATTAGTCTTTAGATTCAAGTGGCAAGGAGAAGTCACTCGTTTAAGAGTTTGCTCTTATTCGTGGTACGTGATAAAAAAGTACTTTCAAAATTTAGCATGGCTGTTCAGTCTAATAGTGGCTCGTTCATTTCATTGCGTGTGTATGTTTAGAGGTAAAATTATTTCCTCTTTGTTAAAATTAATTTGTTTACCTGTGCTGGGGTAAGTCACTGTTTGGGAGGCTTAGATGGTATGTTTTGAATGCTTGTAATTATAAGCCAGTTCGAATTATAAACAAGCTATAATTACACTCACAATAGCGCTCTGATTACTTGAAACTTATAACACAAAGCTCAGATTAATATAAAGTGATTTCATCACTTAGATAACCAAACACGAAGGAAACGCTGCACCAAGATAATACTGTTTTATAACGAGATGACGCGTCATGTTAACTCAACAGATAGAAGCATGATAAAAACAGCATTCCCTGTTATCACGTATTAACCTTCATCATCGTTACTATAATATTACAACGAAATATTGTCGTGCAGGTAAAAAGTCACGGTTCTGCCTGGCCATTCCTGCAAGCTGTGGACAGGAACGAAGTCCCGGACTACTACGACCATATCAAATACCCCATGGACCTGAAGACCATGACGGAAAGGCACAAGGCCAAATACTACCACAACATCCGTCTCTTCCACGCAGACATGATGCGCATCTTCAACAACTGCCGCTTTTACAACCACCCCGACACCGAGTACTACAAGTGCGCGTCAGCGCTCGAGAAGTACTACAAGCACAAGATGAAGGAGACCAAGCTGCTCGACTGATCTCAGCTTGTTGTTGTCGAGGGACAGCAAGAAGCGGGGGCTGCGTCCAGCAGCGGGACAGTCACTGCTGCGGCGGACGACAGCTGTGACAGAGACATTGGAGCTGGTGCAGTCGTGGCTGTAGAAGATCTCGGTGATATGTCGTCTTCTGATGATGAATAATTTATTGGCTGTAGGAGATCTCGGTGGCATGTCGTCCGCCGATGATGAATAATTGATTGGCTGTAGATCTCGGTGGTGTGTCGTCCGCCGATGATGAATAATTGATTGGCTGTAGAAGATCTCAGTGGTATGTCGTCCCCCGATGATGAATAATTACTTGGCCTTAGGAGATCTCGGTGGTATGTCGTCCTCCGATGATGAATAATTGATTGGCTGTAGATCTCAGTGGTATGTCGTCCGCCGATGATGAATAATTGATTAGCTGTAGAAGATCTCGGTGGTATGTCGTCGTCCTCCGATGATGAATAATTAATTGGCTGTAGAAGATCTCAGTGGTGTGTCGTCCTTTAATGATGAATAATTACTTGGCCTTAGGAGATCTCGGTGGTATGTCGTCCGCCGATGATGAATAATTGATTGGCTGTAGATCTCGGTGGTATGTCGTCCTCCGATGATGAATAATTACTTGGCCGTAGAAGATCTCGGTGGTATGTCGTCTCCGATGATGGATAATTGATTGGCTGTAGAAGATCTCGGTGATATGTCGTCCTCTGATGATAAATAGATTTTCCGTTGTTCGACTGCTAGCGGTTGTGTAAATCTGTGTGCTGGATGACCAGAAGAAGTAACTAGGGCTGTGTTGCTTTGCTGCTTGGTCACTGGTCTGCCTGCTGAATGGCTGAAAATGTAAACTGCCACGGAAGGGTGCTTATTGGTGACCGAATTTGGTGGTTGTGGCGTCTACATTAACTTAACTGGCGCTTCCAAATACCTGCGTTTAAGGAAGTCGACCACCCAGTACAAAAAGTTAGTTCATGAGAATGTGTTTTCGAAGTTCTGAACCTAGTTGATGCAGGTATGTTCAATGAGCTGGTGAAATTGCCTGCATGGTGCGTTGTCAGAAGTGATGAAAGCAATGACTGCAGAAATAACATTTAGTCACAGAATGCAGTGGGTAAAATTGTACCTTTGTGTCCAACATATTTGAGTGAACCGTGATGTACTGCTTAAATTTGCTGAAAATATCTACTATTTCAGTATTTCGTGACGCAAGGTTTTATTGTATTGTATCAGTACGAGGCTAAATAGGTGAAAGTTTCTGTGAAACTATACGAGCTTTAAACTTTATTTGGTGAACTGCGCCGGTTCACCTCTTTTTGCAATTTTTTCTCTCCGTGGACTGCGGTTACTAATTTTTTTCTATTTAGAGGACATAGCTCTCCACAAGAAATATCTCTTTCTTGGCTTAGAGAACTAACTGATAGTCTGTTCTCGTCAGTGTAATTAATGGAATTAGTACTACGCAGTAGCATTAAATAAACGTAGCTACTTCGGCATGATTTGCAACTCTCATTGCTCGAGTCCATTGCTGGTTCAGCTTTACAGCAGGTTTGTATTGATATGATCTCTTCATTTGTTTTTCTTCCTATTGGAAGACACCATCCATTTAACCAACCTCCTACAAATATTTTTTTATTTTTACATTCACGTCATTCTTCATTTTTCTTACTGAAATGCTCCTTGTCACTGGTGAACCCTCCATGGAAACCACTACCCAGTGAGTGCTGTGGTTGAACCCTATGTATTATGAAATGGATATTTCAATAGATAATGCTATTACTGGACTCGATTTTATTGAAAAGCTTCAAAATTACCTTAGATGCTTAAGATGTAGCATAGGATGCAAAAGAAAAGAATCTCGATTCGCGTACGTGCAATTAGGAAAGACGTGACTGTTGCTCCCAGCTGACTTGTACAGCACGAATGCGTCTCGCGAGGCTTGCATGGGTATATAATAAGTATAGTATGCTAGCAACTCGGGAGTGGAGGAATTGATATCGTTATGCAATTAATCAGCTGCTCAACTGGCTATTTTAGTGAAACATAAGATGTTGTGCGGTAGAGCTGTTCAGGTAAGTTGACCTGACACTTATCTAATCAATGTGTGTGGCAGATCATGTTTTATTTGTATGTATTGTAAAGTGATGTATTTATTGATATTATACGTTAGCAGGTATTTTGGTTTCATTCTCATTCTGTCGTCGTTTAGAATATTCAATATACGTATTTTCTACCGAAAGGATGTGCTATAGGAGACCGTTTTTTAGAGTCCCCTAGGGACATGACGCTTTATAGATGTGAAGGACTCCCGAGCTGCACTCGAGGTGTTTATTTTCGACAATGTGCCTTGGGAAGTACTGCGCCTCAAGTCGTAGTGTTGACCTCTCGCCGGATTGGCCCTGTATTATCTACTGCTTAACCAAGAGAACGAATAATTGAAATGTGTAACTGAATGACCGTAGACTTTGACGCTAATCGTTACTCGCGGCAAAGGTACGTGGAAATTACACTCTTCTGGAGCGCTATCCATCATCATGGTAGCACCGGCTAACCGATGCTTGTAGTGCTCCAACACTTGGTTCATAGACAGATTTGTCAAGCATCAAGTTTATACTAATTTTTGGTATGCGGTCCTAGACCTAACGTGTTGTCTGAGCGTTGTCTCCAATATTGGTTGATGTTCCGCTCGGTCGATCACTTCATTGTAATCGTTGTAAACTCTCAAAGATTGATGGACTCGTTGACTTTATGGGATGTTGCTCGTAGAGAGTTGGGTGTAAATCTCTTCTTTTGTAGTCCTGTTTTGTTATTTCGGAAGATTCTAAATTAGGATTACAGGCTGCTCAATATTTCTGTTTTGCTTCGCGTACAAATTTTCATAGTTGCATATTTCAATATCGTTCAATATTTTATTTGGTTCTCGAGTGATCAACTGCCCCAGAAAAATGTCTTCATGAAATAAACGGCTTTTCTTTCTTGCTATCACTTAATGAAATTATTTGTCAATCTCGATATCTCATCCTTCTCATTTTAAGTCTTACACTTCTTCACTTCTCTATCAGTAGCTGAGGTCTATCATTAGTTGAGGTGACATAACAGTACTCCAATGTGGGCGTCATTCTCCATAGCATCGATTGACAAACCTAGCTAACTTGAACCTATTGCCCATCCCATGGCCTGTAAAGGGTAATTGATCAAGAGTTAGAAAAACCGGTGCAGCGGTAATGAAGGTTATTGAAGAGTAATTAACCATGATGGAAGAAAAACTCTGAACTGGGCTCAAGTGCGTGGAGATTGAATGCATTTTACTTTAAATAGATTTGAAAAATCTCATCACTCAGGGTGGACCGCCAAAATCGACACAGTTCTATAGTCTCATGAAGAAGTGCGCCATGGTCATCTGAATCATGTTTCTTGGAAAATTGATTTTGTGAGTTAATGCTGCCTTTATATCTTCGATATTTGATCTGGAAACATTTCTCTTCGGATTCTGAGTTAATGTTGAGAAGAATACATCGTCTTGGTTAAACCATAAATCATCGGGATCAAGATAGGCGATGATTTGAACAATACTTATGTTGGAAAAACTCCTAAGAATTTCACATTAACGGTCCAATGACTGTCCCTGTAACGGTTTCTTTTTCCGGGGACATTGAACGTCCATCGTTATCTACTCTTTCAGGAATTTACGCTTCACGCCAATATTTAAAATAGCTTACCCAACAGTAAAGGTAGCTAACTGCTGTGGTCGTTGGTAAAGTTCACAAAAGTTATTGTGAGGCTTAAATCAAAACTTTTGTGATTAAACATAACATGTAGTGAAGAGCGCTTCACTGCAGATCGGAATCATTGTGACGTTAACCCGATCAGAAAATGCACCGTTTTCATAACCCCTTCTGCCCAATTACTGTGCATAGATAGAAATTGCATCCAATGTATCTAACAGAGGTTTAAGGTCTTTCTAAGATCATTATAAGCCATTTAAAAAACATAAAAATTAGATGCATCCGCTTTGCTTGACCTTGCGTGAGAGAAATGACCTTTAAAGATTACGAGTGGTCTAGTTTAAATGAAAATTTCAGAGTTACATGAATAAATGGTCAATGTAAAACTGTAAACTACTGCACCAGTCCCAATGAAATTAAATTAAATGAGGATAGTATTTTTAGAGCCAGAGCTATAATTCATTCATGTTCTTTGCCCTTAAAATGATTGATCAAATGTGTGTTCTTTCTTGCTCCAACTTTTTCATTTATGTAAAAGAATTATTTTCTTATGAAGCTCAATCGAATTGAATGAAGTGCAATTGAAAATATAGAAATTGACATCTGTGTGTAGTGTTCAGTACATTTTTCAGTATATGGTCACCGTGAACGAGTGGTTAAGAACCCGCCCTTCCGAGAAGGTGTCGGCAATTCGAATCCCGGCACTGCGCAGTGGTATCTCCCCGTTGGGTAAAGGGAAAACTCAAGCACAATTCCCCACTCTACCCAGGTGTCGGAAATGAATTCCGGCTTAACCGGAGGTTACCGTCGTTGCGTGTTGGACTCTTGGTGTTAGTAATAAAGCATTTGAAAAATCAATGTACGAGATGATATGTATCAGGCTTGATTGATTAGAATAAAGCATCCCTTCTATTTGCGGAGGCTGACTAAACAACCCAAATAAGACATCTTGCAACAAACCGTATTATTATTTTTAAGGAATTGTCAATTATTATATTTCATGTGGGTGATGCGTCTATTATAAGATGCCATAATAGTGCCCTGTCAGAATCAAATGACCGGATGAAATGGTTTAGGGTCCTTCAAATCGAGTTATTTATGGAGCATCCACCTCGGACTTCTACGGCAGCAAATGATTTTGACGTTACTCCAGCAGCTTTATAAAAAAGCAGGAATGATCATGTGTCCAATTTTTGGAATCTGGGCAGAACACTTGCGGGAACGAACTGTATTACACTTGGAAAACTTATATGGCGTGCTAGATTTGATATTTCAAGCTATAAGAGAATCCCCCAACTTAAAAAGCTTGCATTTCCCTCTCTCGCTC
>JACJUY010001832.1:48626-86357 GCA_014220935.1 Platorchestia sp. MABIK | reverse complement strand
TTTTAAATATGTTACAGGCTGGTAGTAGAGGAAGGCGAGCAGTTCAGTGTATGAACGTGGAAAATGCAAATGTTCTCGGTCGACCGGTTGGCACGGCTCTGCCTGAACCATTCAATAGAAAAGCTCTACCTACCTATTGTTGTCAACTAATTGTCCTATTCGCTTTACCGTCACTCACGGTGCCGTCACTCCAGTTTGCAGTTACACGTATACCATGACGTATACATTGCTTAGCCTGCGGAAGCAAGGAGTGTTCAGTGCAGCTAGTGGAAAAAAAAAAACATTATAATCTGGCCAACTGCAATTTCAACATTTTTTTAATGCTTGATATCTAACGTTAATATAGTGAGATGTTACAAACTTTAAATATTACATCAGATGATTTAGTAATTTATCATTAGTCATTTACACTCATATATTTTATTTGCCAAAACCTGGTATTTTTTTACATAACCTGTTATTTTTTTACATGACTGTACCTGTAATTTTTTTAATGATTCAGCAAAGATCCCATCCTGTAAAGGTGTAACAATTTATTTAGGAAGTATTTAGTTATCAAGTCTAGTTGAATGTTAATTACTCCTCTGAGTTTAGGCGCAAAAAAGAAACGGTCAATAAGATATTGCTTAATAAATTAACTAGGTCATGTGGGTGTTTATATAAACAAATATATAGCTGTAAGTGATAACCATTGTAATGCAATTCATTTTGGATGAGATTGATGACTTTTTGCTCATATTTTTCTCAACATTGTGGATTAATTTATACCATTTATTCAAGCAAATCTGTAATACATAATTTTGGTAAATGTGAAGAAGAGGACAGTAATCAATTTTCTAATTTTTAAAGCTTTAATATAGGTAATTTGATGAAAAAAAACAAATTTTCTCCTATGGACTTTCCATCACAAATGAGTATTTAACAAGTTATAGGGCCTAGAATAACCTCAAGTAATCTAAAGTAACCTAACGTAACAATAATTTGAGCGCATTATAGGCATCAGAAGGAAGAATCCATTAAGGAGCTTTGCCTTAAACCAAATTTTTCCGTGCTTCAAAGAATGGAAAGGCGGTTGGTAACCTACAGCTATAACTTGCTAAATACTCATTTATGATGGAAAGTGCATAGAAGAAAAATTGATCAATTTGATCTAATTACCAAATATTGTGAGCATTGCAGAGGGAATTGTAGGCTGTTAAAAAGGCCCTGACACTGTTGACCCTCAAGTTCAAGTTACTGATATTCAAGTACAAAAAATGGGAAAATCAATAACTGTCCTCTCCTTCACAAATACCATATTTTT
This sequence comes from Platorchestia sp. MABIK, assembly GCA_014220935.1. Lineage (NCBI taxonomy): Eukaryota > Metazoa > Arthropoda > Malacostraca > Amphipoda > Talitridae > Platorchestia > Platorchestia sp. MABIK. Next base: position 85,054 of record JACJUY010001832.1, on the reverse strand, counting down.
TTAAAATCTAATTATTCTTGTGTTGAGTTACATTTCATGCACTTTGTGGTAAATATTGTTAAGATTGAAAATTCTGTATGACTGAAGTAAGCAAATTTGTTGGCTATCATTTGATACACAAAAATTTTGAAGTGGCTCATGCATGTACAGTGGGGCCATAATCCTCTTATGTGTATCTATATCTCAAGATGCACTTATGATTTCTCTATTGCTACCAAAATTTAGTTGAAGCATCCAAGCACTGCTAAATATCATAGTGAAGTAGTAATGTTTTGTACTAGCAGGAGTTGTCTGCATTTGTGCCATAATAAAGGTAACAGTAGGTACAAAAAACCTATTTAAAAATAATATTAGTTGCACAAGTACTTGAACTGTAAATGTGTTTGCTAAAATGGTTGTATAGAATCATTATTTATTTAAAATAAATAAAACATAGTGGATGATAGCATCCATGTTGACATGTGAACTGCATGAATAGCACTGGACTAGTTTGTCTTTACTTGTGTACAAGAGGAAAATTAACAATCTAGCGACTAGTTTATTTGCACCTCATTTTAGCAGTGTCAAGTGCATTTGTTTGAATGTTTTGTTAAATTTTTAATCACTTGATTTAGGTTTATTTATATATAAATCGGTCAAATTGATTTTAGGCCTTTCATGGAAATTAAGAATTTCATTCCAAAGAATCACTGGAGGAACACATTTAAAAACATTTTACATGATTGAAATTCTGCTCGCTGATGCGTTATTTTTGAGATATAACAATAATTACGTTCAGATAGGAATAACATTGCATGGTCGGTTGCTTAGTCGCCGCATTGTTGGGTGACGCCCACTTTTCTGGCTGGACACGCCCACTTCTGGGTGCGAAAATAACAGCGTCGGTTTGGGCAAGTTAAGGTAAGCTATTTTAGATTGATTTATGTTATTTTAGGTAAGTTTATTCAACTAACCTAACATAAACTACCCTAACCTCACCCATCGTTACGTCAATAACGTATTACAGCATATTTACGTGTCCGTTCCTTCACTTCTATATACGACGTTCCTATAACCTCAAAGTTGAATAACTCAAAAATAATGCATCAGCGAGCAGAATGTCATTCATATAAAACGTTTTTAAATGTGTTCCTTTAGTGATTCTTCGGAACGGAATTATTAATTTCCGTGAAAGGCCTAATATCAATATTGACCAATAAATCTTAATAAGTACTTTATCTAGCATGGTTTGTGACTGTTGATTGGGAAAGCAAGCAGCCAATATATGTGTAAATATTTCTTGTTACCACTGTAGTTAAAACTAGTCTGTTTATTGTTCCACTACTAGGAGTTGACACGGTCAGGATGCTGGCTAGGCAGAGGTCAGCTGTTCTGGTTGTAACAGCTAGGCACAGACACTCAGATCAGGTACGGCACAAACAAGTAATAACAAGTATATGTAGTAAAATGTGATAAGTATGAACTCAGGGCACATTTTGTCAGATCTGTCTCTCTTACATGAGATCATAAAAAATCCTGCCAACTCCCTGCATCACTTTGAAATGCCCTAAACTATAACAGTGCTATAAGGGTTGAGGATTCTCCAAGCACGGTAAACACTTACAAGCCCACCGGGGCAGAAGGACAGCTTTAGTAGCTTGCTTGTCTATGAGTGCACTGTGCTAAGGTCCTGACGCCACTGAAGAGTTCCGGTCATGCAGCCGCTAGCTACGCCTTCTGAGTGGCTTATGCCAGGTGGTCGTAGGATGGCGCTCTATGTGTACTACAGCGCTACTCCCTGATTACATTTGGAAAGAATAACAAGTAGTAAATAATTTCCCCACCACAATGCACATTAGTTTATTATAAGTAGCATGAATGATTTAGCTGCTTGATTTCTTAATGATTTCAAGAACTTCAAATTGAAGTGATTGAAAATAATTGTAATTTCTCTAACTTGTTGATGTTGATTCATAAGTTGATATGCTGTAAATAGAACTATGTCTTGGTTTTTCCATGTTCTTTTTTTTCATAAAAAATGTTAAAAACGCTACAAAGGGCATTTACCAAGAACTTGTACTTGTAGCACTTGTAGCCAATGTTCTGTGAAGAGATAGATTTCTGGGAATAAAAGCTGGTTTATATTTGGTTGATAATAATGACAACCTCAGCACAATGAAGCTCTTGAAAGTAAAATCAATCATTTCTTCTCTTTGCAACTAGTTTCAAAATATACCAATGAATCAAGAGCTATGCATAGATGAACTAATGGCACTATTTAAAGTATCAATCAGTATAAAGCAGTGCATGCTGTTAGGCAGTGTAAGACTGGCGCGTGCATGCTGATCATGCTAGCGATTATAGTTTGTGCTGGCTCAACCTAATGTGGGGCGGCGCGTAGTTTGCCACGGTTTCAGTTGGCTATGAGCGATGTTCAGGTAAGCACAAGAAGCACTACAGTGCAGTTAACATATACTATCAAAATCAAACATGCCAGCTACAAAAATTTTGTTTTGGCTGACAAATCTGGAATTAGTAATGGCTTTATCCCAAACACTAAAGAGCTAAACTAGAGAACTATGATAGAGTTTTAGATTTAAGGCTAGTGCAAATGTGAGATTACACTTTGCCCAAATCATTCCTGAAAATATAAATCATGTTTCATATTTTGATAATTGTCTTTTCTCTGTGACACCTTTGAAGCATTTTGTGACTTGTTAAATCTGGTGCTATGCCACCATCAGAACACTTTGCTTCACTGGTTTGCTTGAGGACAAAAATACTGAAAATCTCTGATTTCCAGAGATTAAAGTTTAATCTTAGAAATCAAAACTTCCAATTTAACAAAAAAGGTAACTCATGTTCATTGGTGGAACAGTAAAATTGGAAACATAGTTTTGACATTTGCAGAAACCAAGCTTGTAGAGATGGTTGAACAATTCTCAAGGGAAGAAAAACGTAATTTAAATATGGATATCATCTCTCAACAGTTAGAATCTACAACAAAGGGATGGGTGTTGACATGACATTGCTGATTGCATATCACTCTACAGGATTTATAAACCAGTTACAAAAAATTTCAGAGACCGGATTTTTTGGTTAGTGGACATGACATTGCTGAACAGCCAGAACTGCTTCAAGAGAGACATCAGATTTCAAAACATACTGAATGGTGTCATAAATTTACCAAATTCAAAATAAAAGTTGCTCCTGATTTGTTACAGGCAGGAAATCCCTGCTTACAGAAGAAGAGGTTGCCCTCAAGCAATGCCAAACAAGAAGAAATCCTGACACTTCTGCACAATACCTCAACCTAGCACTCAATTTGACAAGATTGATCACTTTCCTATTATCAATAAAGCATGAAGAGTGTGAATGAATTATGGATCTTTTGGTAAAATCAATGTTGTGTGCAGGAAGTGTGAAGTCAATCTTTGTCTGAATTCAAAGACAAATTACTTTGCAAGTTCTGTGAAGCATAACTTATTAGGCTAAAAGCAACAAGTGACCTCTATTCTTTGCACAAATCATATGTCATTCAAGATTTTTTACCTAGTACTTTCAATCATATTCCAGCAGTTCATACACTTGCATTTTTAATAATGAGCATGCCAGAGGAAAATTTTTTATAAGTGGAGTTATCACTACAGTTTACTATTTTATGTTATTTTGTAGTGTAAAAAAGGAATTGCAATGTTAAATAAGGGATGCATTCTGTAACTTCTATGAAGCTGTTCACTTAATTCTTCAATTCCATTGGTATTTGTCTTCCAAAAAAAAACAAAGTAAAACTGAACACAAAAACGTACCTGGCTACATGTGCCCTCGCTCACCGTAAAAGCACTCGCAGCCTAGCTGCTCGTATAAGAGGAAGCCTCATGCTGCCTAGCTGCACTGTGCACTTCTGGACTTGTAGCCCCACAGCTTTGTGGTCTCCTCTCCAACTCCTACAACCACCGCTGCCTTGCCTCACACCCAACCCATGGTCTACATTCTGCACCAGGCTCCGGAAGATGTTCAGTCCCGCAACACTATTGCTGCCGCAGTCAAAACTACTAGGAAATCACCAAGGACAATACATGGAGCATGCATTCATGCACTCACCTCCCACGAGCACAGTCACTTGCCAACTGCCTTGGAGACAATCAACATCAAGATTCCCCAACTCCGGCATGACGAGAACAGTGACACCAAAACTATGCCTCTGCTGCCCAACTACCACACGAGTGCTTCTTCTCACAGGAAGCCCTGCCGTCCGCTGTTAACAACGGCCGCCTCGGTCAGAGGCATTGGCCCGCAACCACTTGCGGACAGACCACTGTCTGTTCGCTCCCGGAGTCTGCAAGGCACCAGGAACAATGCCTATTCAACAGAGCACAAACAATTGGCAAACAACTCCCAGTCGTAATGCCAGTCGCTCCGCCTCCACGATACATTTGCGCCGTTCAAGGTCTCTCCCGACCCACCAACCGTGGGCCCAATTGCTGTCCCAGATGGATCTGCCTCGGGACAGTCACAAGCAAAATGCTCGGACTTCCAGCACGCAAAGCAAGCGGTCCTCCTACTGGCGGGAGTCTTTGCAGACGCCCCTCCAGCAGACGCCACAGTAGTTTGCTTCTGCGGACATGCCTTCACGCGATGTGCACCTCCACAGCGGTAGCAGGGACCCTTGCAGGGTTTCACCACTGCCCTGCTTCCCTGAAGCAGCAAGGTCTGCCACGGGTTTGGCCCTTTGGCCTTGCCCGGCAACAGCCCTCTGTGCGGATAACGATCACGCACCTTTGACACCACAGCGTCGAAAGCTGCAGTGTACGCGTCCTTGCACGCAACTGTCCAGTCATACCGTGCGTTAGAGGGACCCTTGTAGAATTTGACCCTTAAAGCCAAATCCCCGAATACAGCTCTACCCTCTCACCAGCTACAAGCTGACGCTCGGTGAACTACCTCCAGTCTCCTGCCTAGGCAACGCATACTCAGCGGTCAGAGTAGCCTTCACTACCTCCCACTGAACAGCATCGCCAACAGTCATGCGGAGATACACCCGAGCGGCTTTGCCATCGAGCATAAAGCTGATGATGTCGGCCGCTATCACGCGATCCAGCTGGCAGAACCTCTCCCGGTTTCCCAGCCACTCAAGCACATTGACTTCATTGCCCGTCAACTTAGGCAGCTGCCTAGCTAACCAATCCAGAATCGGCTGACACGTCTGAGTTAGGATGTTGGCTAACATTCACAAGCAAGCCATACTTGCTTCTCATATGGGTACTGATGATCCCAGATCGTCAGCCCCCAACCGCCACAGCCTTCTCAGTCGACACCTGATTGCCAGCCCAACCGGCAACAAAGATGGCTACCACAGCCCAAAGTTCTATTGCTTATATAGCTTGTGGTCAAAAAACAAATTAGTACCATGTGCAACAACGCAGTTTGGCTACATGCACACTCGCTTACCTCAAAATCATTTACAGCCCAGCTGGTTATCCAAGAGTAAGCCTTCTGCAGCCTAGCTGCACCTTGCAATTCTGTACCTGCAGCCCCGCTGGTTTGTGGTCTCCTCCAACCCCTACAACTGCTGCTGCCTTGCCTCAAGCCCAACCCATGGTCCACTTTCTGCACAAGGCTCCGACTGGCATATAGTCTTGCAACACTATTGCACCGTAGTCACTTCTGCTGGGAAAGCACCGAGGACAATGGACGGAGCACGCATGCACTCGCCTTTCACGAGCACAGCCGTTCGCCAACTGCCTTCTAAGCCAGACAGCAACCGGCGCCCAGCTTCCACATCACCATCTCGTGGCAACTCTTGAGAGCATACACCACAGAATCAATAATCACGAAGAACATAATTTTATTGGTATTGATATAGGTAATCATATGCAAGAATTTTTTCATAGTTGATGTCATAGCCTGCTTTCTTAAAAGGGCAAATTAATCTGCTACATATAAAATGCCTAATAAGTAATTTTTTGGTTAAAATCTGCTTTAATGATCTCAATGACAATGACTCCAACTTAGTAATAAGATGATATTAAATATTTTTTTTACTCCTCTAAATTCAGTTCATGCAGAGGATTAATTGCAAATTATTCATCTCCACTTCTATCTGAAAATCTGGAGTTACAATCTGAAAGTATTTTTTTCTTGCACATGACTGTTTTGTGAATAAAATTTTATTTCAAGCATTTTTGTATTTGAGAGTTGCTTATGAACTGATTATGTTTTTCTCATTCTATGTATTTCATTTTCAGGTATAGTACTTATTTAGTTTTGTTTAAAAATTAAGTTTTTAAATTCTATTTAAAAATGAGCACTATTGCAAAAGGTGATAATGGGGAAACTTTACTGAAAATTGGAACCCGTGATAGTGCAGTAAGTTGATAATTTTAACTTGTATTGAAATGCTATGGTAATATTGTAATACACATTCTGCAAGAAATTATTTTGAAACTAAAGTGTTCTTTAAACCTTTTGTACAAGCAATTTATGTGCACTTGATATATTTTGAGAATAAATATTGATATCTATGGATGAAATTATTTGTATGGTAAATTTTATCATTTTCAAATAACTATGAATTGAATTTTTTACTCTAATTTATCCATAAATTTTATTTCAGCTTGCCATGCACCAAACTAGGCACGTCAGAGACAAGCTCGTGGCACTTCATCCTGCTCTTACATTTTCGATTGGTGAGACGCTTGAAATTATGTATGTTTAATAGAAGTTTTAATGTATTGCAACCAGTGTAATACGTAAGTAGTTATATACTCTAGTTTAGTCATTAGAGTTAACTGTTGCTCAAGAATTGCATGAATGAATTGAAATAGTAGAGTTCCTGTATTTTAATCCATCCATTACTTGTATTCTATTGGGTAAATGTTGAGTAAGGCAATTTGTGTTCTTATCATAAATGTTAATTATTTTGTTGAAAATGAGTCTCTCAAAAAAGAATCTAAAATATTTTGTATGCAAAATTTAATTTCAGTGTAAAGCATAAAACTTGTAATTTCCTGATAATTTTTCTCATGAATATTATGTGATTGCAGAGTCCATGAAGACGATTGGTGACAAAATTCTGGATGTTGCCCTCTCTAAAATTGGCAGCAAAAGCTTGTTTACGAAGGAGCTGGAGGAAGCTTTAGCTCAAAAATGCATCCATATTGTTGTGCACTCTCTCAAGGTAAGTTTTCATTGACACTTGCATCTAATAGAGCATTTAAAGTGATTGTGTGGGAACACCGCTTTTTCTCATCAAATTGGCCATTTTATTTCCATGGATTTAGTTTTTATTATAAAAAAGACGTGGGTTTTGATGGAATAGTTGGTACCTCATGCTCGCAGTAATTAAAAGTTGATATCTCAAGCAGCAAAAGATCAGAATTGATATTAGTAATAGCTGTCATGCATATATTTTTTGTGTGACATTTGTAAATGCACAAAGATTTTGAAATTTTTTGTGTAAATTTTTTGACTGTAACCACACAAGTTTTTAGCTGCAAATCAAAATGTAATTGATAACTTATCTGTGATACAGGTTTCACTGCAAATATCTCACAAGTAGGTATATTTAAATTGAGGGCATTAGTAGGATATATATTGGTCTGCTGCACATGAGTGGTCGATTGATATTGGGATGATTTAAGAGGTAGTGACGCCTGTTTCACAAATGTTGTTATGGCGCATTTTTGGTTGTTTTAGGATACTAAATATAATGCTGCTCTATGTTATTACTTGGAACACATCTTCTACCTATATTCTGCGCACGCTTAACTTCATACTAAATGGTGCCTTTATCCTTATTTTCTTTGGAACACCTTTGTTGTAGCTGGAGAGGCTTAAACTAACATAAGGTAATCTGATATAGGTGTACGATGAATTCAAAATTAATAGTGAATTTTTTGATAGTGCTGTTATTACTTACTCCTTAATTTTAATTTTGGTCATGTTTGCCAGTTGGTGTTTCAAAAAATCCAAGCTTGATATATCTGATGGGCATCTTACTTCATGCTGTTTGCTTTATATTTCTAACTATACGCATATTTTAGTTATTTATAAATGCATTAGTTAAGGCTTTGTATTCCTGGAATATGTAGATCCAATTTCATTATTATGTAAATATTGGTTCATTTTAGGTTTTTACCTGATCACACAACACCAAAGGGCTAATATCAATTTGTGAATAACTAGAAGCCTCAATATTCAGGCTATGCAGCGTAATTTGGTGCTGTGCACTTAGCAAAAAAGTTCTAATTCGTTTTCTATGTATGTATTGTGTTTTGCAGTGTTCTGTTTTTCTGTTTTTTTTATCATGTACATACTTCTGTTTTGCTGGGAGGCTTGAACTATCCTATAATCAAATCAGGTTTTTTTTTCTTGGCTGTTCATTCAAACTAATGATTTTGCTGCCATTGGAAGAGTTTCACTGTTACTCATTAGTGCAACTACAATTTCCTGAATTTTTCTTCATATTCCAACATTGATTTACAAATATGTGCTATACAATTTGAAACTAATAAAATTCCGCATGCATTTTGCACACACAAAAGTTTGTTTACCTAATTGCTCATGTACAATTGTGTTGTATGCAGGACATGCCCACAAGCCTGCCTGAGGGCATGGTGATAGGAGCTGTGCTGAAGAGAGAGGACCCAAGAGATGCCATTCTCCTGCACCCTCGGTACAAGGACACCACCGACTTGGCTCAGCTGCCTGTCGGCTCTATTCTAGGTATGAGTTCATTTTGAATTAAAATATGAGAAACATTTTCAAAATAAATGGTTAAAATTATAATTTTAATGCATTCACTTCATATGTAAAAACTTGTGACATGAAGTTATCTTCTTCAGATTTGATGAATGTTAGAACATTTACTCTTAAGGGAAGCAACTACACTGAAATCGCCTAATTTACCTAATTATTCAAATTTCAATGTTCACGTTTCTACTGCACCTAGAAGAACGAAAATGCACACAGATATGTAAAATTGAATTCTGAACACGTTTGCATCTATAAAATTTTTCGATTTCTGCAATAGAAAAAAATTATTGTGCAAACATAAAAACTAAATATGTAAGCTCAAAACACTACTCCTACAATTTTCAACTTAAAAGCTTGATTTAGGTCTCATTGCAAAAATCAAAAAATTTTATAGAAGCAAATTTGTTCAGAATTCAATTTTATATATCTTTAACCATTTTCGCTTACTTAGTTGCAAAAGAAATGCAAAAACCTTAAAATTTGGAAAATTGAGAATATTTAAAAATTCTAGGAACAAAAAATCCTTAATTTATTTTTTTAAATTTTAAAAAACGCCTAATTTTCGAGGTGCCGGAGTTTTTCTGCGTCGAATGAGACCAAAATCAAGCTTCTACTATGAAAATTGTTGAAGGAGTAGCGTTTTGCGCTAGTATATATATATTTTCATACGTTCGGTCAATAACTTTTTTTATTGCAAAAAATCAAAAAATTTTATAGAACCAAATGTATTTGGAATTGAAATTTACATATCTGTATGCATTTCGTTCCCCTAGGTGCAATAGAAACGTGAACAGTGAGATTTGAAAAATTAGGTGAAGTCCAGTGTAGTAGCTCCCCTTAATGTTATTAGAAATTCTTCATTAATTATCACATATTCATTTTACTAGATGTTGTTTACATTTAGAATATGGAAATATGAAGTATCATGTAAGCCTTGATATACTGATGAGTTGTATGTATAAAGACAAATTTTAGCCACTCCTGTTCTTTTTGATTAAATTAATTGTTTGCATTATTGTTGTATATAAAGTGGATTTTCCATTTTTAATACCACTTTTGATTTTATCCCATACACCTCAAAGTTAAAATAATTGTATTCTTCCTTTAAAAATTAGGTATTTCATATTTATTATCCTAGTCATTGGAAGAACTTAATATTCCCATGCTGGAACCCTTTTATTAATGAATAAATTTGAGGATACATTTATTGCCCATGTGAAGTTTAAATAATTTACTCTTCTTGAATGTATTCTTGTTGATAAGAATTAGAGTCCTTAGCTATAGATTGGCCTTTAGGGCCTGTGTCTTTTGAGCCCATTTTGTTGCTTTCATTAGTTTATATGCATTTTTCACTATCTTTTGCCTTTTTTTTTCTTCCTTTCTAATTTGCTGCTTCTATGCTGAGGGTATCCTGTAAGAGAAGTCATCTTATGTTTAGATTCCCCGTTTTCTTCTGTTCTACTAAATCATCCCATCTCTATACTCTCTTGAGGTTGCCTGTGTTGTGGTTAAGGTGTCTTAACCCTTTAGCGTTGGAATTTTTGTACTCATATTACCGTTATCACAACCACCGTCATTAAACTGGCACTGGCATCAGACATTCACCGGTATCAGGATGAGGAAGGAGCTGCCGCTTGGCAGTGAACTCCAAAGAACACACTAGGGAGCTAATTGAACTAGAAATACATTATATTGAGGTTATTTTTGAAAGAGGACTGTATAGTCCTCTCGGGCATTAAAGGGTTAAACTGAATAATATAACTATAATAATGAGATATATTGGGAATTCCATAGCCTATTGTTCAGTTAATTCTTTCAGTTACTCCGTGATAATTTGTATCATAGTTCTCCAATACTAATTTTATTCAAGTTAATGACTGTGAGTTGTCTTGGTCTATCGCTGTGATTTTTACCTTTTTCGCCAATTTTCCACTTTTTAGCGAGCCAACTTTCCATTCCCCACCACAGCAACTCCCTTTTACTTATCTGTGACATTCCAAACCCAGCAGTGTTGTCACTTTTACCCAAACTTGACATACAATGCCTCATTATGGTTGTTTTTGTTGTTAAAACAGACTGTAAATGCTTGGGATTTGGTAAATAAGTCAACATTTGGATGTAATGTACTAGATTTTGAAATACCATCGATTTTTTGTGGATGGAAACAAACGCACGAAATTCCCCACCTGGCAACTCCGCCATTCCCACAGGTTAAGAACAGCTGTTACATAGGAATGAATCTGCTCTTAGGTTGAAATTAAAGATTTCTTGATTGATGTCTATTTTACCTGATTGATTGCTTGAGTGCTGCAATGGTGTTTTTTTTTAATCATTTACTTGTGTAAATTTATGAGGTTTTCGTTGATTCTCTTGTCCCCTCAGCAGGATACAACTATTGTTTCTGTGAGAGTTAGCGCTCCCAGTCCCCTCAGGGAGATGCAACTATTGTATCTGGGAATTACTGCTCCCAGGGGGAATATAGGAGATCCTGAGGTAAAGATTGGAAAGGCCTTCAATTAGTTGAAATAGAATAGTTTCTGGTTCTGTTATGGACCATCTTTTTTTAGTTCACTGCTGTCCTGTTTTTTAGCACCTACTTTCTTGAGTTTCTTCTTAAACTTTTATCTTCTTTTATGAACTTCTTTCTCAACTTACTGTTTCTATGCACCTTGTGCATAGGTTCCGCGTTTTCTTAAAATCCTACTAAATGGTTTCTTCCTTCCTCTGTTTTGAACGCCTTTGTTGCAGTTAGGGAAGCGTAAACTAACAACATTTTATATAATTTAGCACTCCCAGTGGAAAAATTTTTGGCGTTGAGCTGAAGGCTTTGTAGGCTTTCATTTTGTTGAACTAAAATAAGTTGTTCTTTTGTTACAGATCATCGTTTTCTTTTGGTTCTTTGCTGTCTTGTTTATCAGCACTTACTATTTTCTTCTCTTACTTGTATCTTGTGTTATAAACCTATTTCCTACTTAATTTTTATTTGTAGGGGATCTTGTGTGGGTACATATCTTGTGCATCTTGTACCAAATGGTGCCTCCCTCTTTCCTCTCTTTGGTACACATTTGTTGTGGTTGGGAGGTTTAAACTATCGTATGCTCCAATCTTCAATCTGATCCTAACTCTCCTTGGAACACCTTTGCTGTGGTTAGGGAGGCTTAAGTTCACTTATCTAATCTAATCTGGTTTTCTAGTTATTTACTGGTTAGTCTAAAGCCATAAATGAGTCCAGCTGGTTATTCTGCAACTTTTGTGATCGGTTATTTAATTTATAAAATACCATGTTTCAGCTCTGGGCAAATTCAAGCAGAATGAGTTTACAAGAAATTAAAATGAGATTTTTCTGTTGCTTTTCTACGAGAATTAAAGGACCGGGTTTTGATGACTATTCTTGACGTTTTTGTATTGGAAAAGAAACTAGCTCTGTCACTAGTTTGCACAGCTTTGAATGTTTCAAATCTTGAAGACAGTAGCACTGTTTCTTACACTTTGCAACTTAATTTAATCAATTCCGATGTATAGTTGAATGTCTACATGGTTGGTTAGGTTAAATAAATGATTTTTTAAAATTTGAAAACCAACTGTGAATATAATCTTGGAAATTAAATTAAAATTCTGACATATCAAACAGAATAGTTGATTTTCTAGGTCAACTCGAAAGTGAACTGACAATCAATTGTATGTAAAAGCTTGAGGAATTGTACTACAAACTGTTGATAGAAGACAAACAAGTACTTTCATGTTTATTTTGACTTATGAGAACCAGTTTTAACTGCTTAACCTTTTGAAACTGAACAGAATTAAAATGCTTTTTATGAAATGCAAAGTGAGGCTTCTAAGATTATTTGCATTAGTTATATTTTCGTTCACGTTGGGGCTCTCATAGTGCTCCTTGTCCCGTCTTTATGATAGGCACTGCATGAACAAATTTCAATTTTCTGAGCTTTAAATGAGATACGTTTCTTTGTTAAATACTGAGTTATTTTTTTTAACTCCAGGGTCGAGTTCAGTGCGTCGGATAGCACAGTTGCGCCGCCACTTCCCTCAGCTGCAGTTCGAGAGCGTGCGGGGCAACCTCAACACCCGCCTCAACAAGCTGCTCTCCAGTGACCACTACGCCGGGCTCGTGCTTGCTGCTGCCGGCGTCCACAGGATGGGGTGGACTGATAAAATATCAAAGGTTTGTTGTCCTCGGTCGGAACATGAAGTGCAACTGAAATGAATCTGCACCATGGTCTGTTGGATGAAATATGCCAGGCTTAGTTCTGTTTGTCTTAGGAAAGTGCAATTCAGATCAGCATAATGGGATGCTGGATGAAGTCTTGAACAATGATTTTGGGAAAACTGAAAATAATTTTCTTTACTGAAATCATGGTCGGGAGGCTAAGTTTTGATGTAGTTCTGTGTGTTTACAAATTTATTAAAGAGTAGGAGGCAAAGTATTGGAATAAAGTAATGATTTATTGCATATTGATAACAATTTTATTTTGCTCTGGATACGTATTTGAGTATACCCATTTTTCAAACTTTAACCAAGTTGTCTATGATGAAAATGGTGGTGCAATTGAGCCCATGTTCAAAGACGTCCGTACGTGCTGCGTAAGCTAATTTGATAGGCCAACATTTACGTTCTTTAGACTATACGTTCTTTTTATCAGCTCATCTTGAAACAATATTGGCTGCATGAAGTTGCCATTGAAGTTTTCAAACTAGTTTCAGCGCCTTATAATTCATCCTAATTAACTCTCCAGTGAGCGTTACCATTAAACTTTAGGTGACCAGAAGAGTTTTGACCACCAGGTACCTTTTTTACAGTAACTAAACTTGGCTTTAAAAGTTTTGTTGACTTTGTGTGGAGTTTTTCACATATGTACAATGTCTTTAGATGCATTTTCCTGGGGACTGAGGCCATTTTGGTGGTAATAAAATATTAATTGTCTTTTTTTTTGACAGAACTGTTCCTCTGTGTAATAATGAAATTTTTTTAATGGAAGATCATTGAATGTTTCAAGATGAACAGTTTAGTAAAAAATCATTCCTTCGGGGAGATGTAACTATTTTATCTGTGGGGATTTGTGTTTGCTGGGTTAGATGTGTGGTCCCGAGCTGAAGCTTAGATAGGTTGAAATAGGAAAGATTTTTGTTTTTAACTGATCACCTTCTTCCGATTCATTGTTATCCTTTTTTATGTCACTCGTTATGATCTTTTCCAACTTTTATTCTCTCATAATTTGCTTCCTATCTTTCTTTTCCCTTGGTGTAGGGTGTGGGGGATACACCACGTGGTTAGATTGCCAGGTCCCTTAATTCCATTCTCAATGATGCTTTCCTCCTTCCACTCTTAGAACACCTCCTCTCAAGGGGATACAACTATTGTATCTATGGGAATTAGCACTCCCAAGGGGAAAAAGTCAGGGCTCGAGCTGAGATTTAGGTAGGCTTTCTTTTTGTTGAAATAAAATGGTTATTGTTATGTTAAGGACCATTTTTTTCGGTTCACTGCTGTCCTCGTTTCCAGCACCTATTACTTTCTCCTTCAACTTATTTCATGAACTTCTTTCTCAACTTACTGTTTCTATGCCCCTTCTGCATAGATTCCTCATTCTCTTATCTCCATACTAAACGGTGCCTTCCTCCTTCCTCTCTTCGATACGCTTTTTTTTTGTAGCGGTTAGGGAGGCTTAAACTAACTTAAAATTTAATCTAATCTTAGAACACCTTCAATGGGGTTGGTGAGGCAGTATAGGCTAATGTATAATTTAATCTATAACTGATGAAACGACCAATTATGTGAAATTAATTATAGTTATTGTGTGTAATTTGTGCATAATTCTTCATGCGGTTTCAGCTTGAAATCAAGGAGCGAATTCTGATGAAGAATTCTGATTCGTACTAGGAAACGGGAACCTGCAGTTTTCTCAACAAACTATTGAGTTGCTAAGGTTATAATTAGTAAACACATGAATCAACAACATTAATACCGAGTACATGATCATCAAAAAGTTTTACCATTAAATGGGCAAAAATCAGTTTTCTCCAAATCATTGGCCACGTCAGGTGTTTAACTTTCTTTGAATATCTTAGGGCAGAGTTCAATTTGAATTTTTTTGATAAAACTACTGAATAATATTAAGAAGATTTCGTTTCAGCCTTTTCACTAGCGGGAAATGCTGCTAAAACTCGCACAACGGATTGCTGTTTTCAATGCACGAAGCTAGTTTTTCATCTTCACTTTCCTTCAACTAGAATTCGCTTAATGTATTAGAGAATTGATTCACTAACGTTTTTTTCATTTTCGCGCATGAATTTTTCTCTCATTATTTTATCGTAGCAACTGTGTAAAAGTAGATCGTTCATCTCGCTGGTGAGATGCAGCCAAAATGCTCACAAAACCCTGCAAAATGACGAAATGTTAATCGTTAGGCTTCGTGTCTTATCCCCCCATAAAAAAAACTTGTTCATTGCAAATACTACTGTAAAATGGGTCGGTAAAACGTGCATGGGTGGACGTTTTTGCGTTTCCAGTCTTCTGTAGACTGTAAGCCGTGGTATTGACCCCTCAGGATACAGAGCTGGCTGGCCTTATTGGGCTGGGGTGGAAGGGACTGGAGGTGTGTATCTTAGTAAGCCGATTTGCCATTTCTTCTTTATCTAAAGCAAACGTGGGACAGACGCCATTAGTTGTGAATTTTCATTGTTCTCGTACCTAATTGGAACGTACGCAATGTCTCTGTAAGCTTTACTTGAGGAATTATTTTAATGATGCTTTGGTAAATAAAGCAGATTTAAATTTGTGCCATGTTTGTAATACATTTAAGCCGCACTGGGTGATCACTCATGATTATATTTTTCTCTTGATTGTTCTAATAGGGTTCAACCCAAAGTAAAGGTTAACTTTTGTTGACTGGATTCAGGGATCTCAAAAACTAAATTTTTGCCACTATAAATAATGACAAATCTCGTGCGTCATTACAATTATCGAGCATGCGTTTTGAATATTTTGTGATAGCAAAATAAAATATTTAATAAAACTCAAACAGTTCTGAAGTCAAGGAAATTTTTAAAAATTATTACCTCATCCAACTACTGTGCACGTGATAGTCATTCTCTCGAAATTTGCTTGAACTATTGTTAAATTTTCAGTATCTAGAAGCCAACGACTGCATGTACGCAGTTGGGCAAGGGGCTCTTGCAGTCGAGTGTTTGTCATCAGATCGCCGCACGCTCTCGCTGCTGCAAGACCTCAGCGACACCGACACTCTGCTCGCCACCGTCGCTGAGCGGGCACTGATGGCTGCTCTCGCTGGCGGTTGTTCTGCGCCTGTTGCTGTTTGGACTAAGGTCTGTCTGCGTTTCATTCCTCAGCTCCCTGTGTAATTATGCCTGCTGTACATATGGTCACAGCTCTTTAGTTTGCATGTCTGAACTTGTGAACCATCAACTAGAACATTCACTGTTGTTATTTGTAAGTGCTGTTTTACTACTTCACCAGGCGCATTTTTGGGTGTAAAATAACTTTTCGTTGTTTCAAGCAAACCACTCCAACTTTAGTAGACCAAGAAGTTATGCTTGCCTCATTCTATAGATTGATGTTTAATAAAACTCGTTTGTGTGATTTACTACAGTATTTTTGTACGTGCCAATATGTTTTATGTCGAAAGCCTGCACAGGGGATATAGTATAGGCAATAGGTTAGTTGTGCTTTCCTATCCTATGTTAGAGGGACTGGCACCTCTAAGGAGATACCAGTGTTTGTTATTTCAGCTATAGATAGGCTTTCGGGACTTCTACCTTTTGTAATATTTCATTAAATTCATTTCAATTTTCATGTCTTCTACACTATCTCTTCCCTGTCTTTTCTTCCTTTCTAATTTATTATTTCTTTTCAAAGGGTATTTTGTGTGAAAAAACACCTTGTGCATAGATTTCCCATTTTCTCAATCCATTCTAAATGGTCTTTTCTCTTTGCCCGCTTGACATAAGGCAATCTCTAAGTAACTAGCATAACATGTCAAAGCCCAAATGAAGAAGTAGGACTTCGTGGCTTCTTCAATAACTGAAAAAATTTGTAGATTGATTCATCCTTCATTTCTTCTCAACTCAATAATTGCTTCTTACTCTTAGAATAGTTGATCTTTTTCATAATGACTTCTTCTTTTTTATGAACGTAAGCATAAATTTTGCCTAAGTGTTTTGATCGTAAGTCACCACTGTGATTAATCGCGTTCGTTTTGATGCGTAGTTAAGTAAAATTTTAAAAACGAAAAGAATTCAAAGTAAATTTGATGAAGTGATTGCATTTGGTTGGAAACTGTAGACATCAGGGTTGAATTTCGACAGTTCTGTCTTGATGTATGTGCTCTTGTTTAATTTCAAGTAACTGAATGCTACTGATTGGCTACTAAAATGCCAACAGATTTAACAAGATTTTAATCAGCTCATTTTCCAGTGATAAAAACATTGAAACTAAAATTTATTTGAAAAAAGTGCTCATTAAATTATTTGAAAATATGCTCATGAAAGTATTTCTTGCATTAATCAATTCAAAAATATTCACTTAATTATAATTATTGTAATTTTTAGGAAATAAATAGAAAAATGCGTGCGGCAGACTTGCCGATAGAGTTGGTACAGTTGCTGCAAGTTGACACTCTCTCAATGAAGCTGATACGAATCACTGGCTGCCACTGCAGTTCAAATAATACCACTTTCCTGTTGAAGGTAGGAGTCAACTAGTTGATGTTTAATGAACGTTAACTTATTTAGGTGGACGCCTCAGGCATCACTTTAAAAGGCGGAGTTTGGAGTTTAGACGGCCGAGAGCAACTCATCGAGGAGCTCAGCGTCCAGTTCCCAGCTACCAACGCCTTGGCAGACAACGGGAATGTGAAAAGCTCTGACGATGTGTCTGCTAGTAATGGCGTTACGAGTGGCACTCCTGGTAACGCTGCTGCCTCGAACGGTTATGCTGCTTGCAAACGCGGAGCTGAAGACGAAGCAGGCAATGTCGAGCCTCGAGCAAAAGTTGCCAAGACAAGCGACTCTGATGAAGGATCGACACCTGCAGCTGAAGAATCTCAAAATGACTCTGAACGTCCTTCTGATCCGCAAAATAATTCGGTGTCTGTTGCCAGTTTCTGTGGGGTCGTTCCACCGCAGCACTTGCTTGAAAAGGCGACCATTGCCCACGCTTTAGGAGAAGATCTGGCAAAGGCTTTGGTCGCAAAGGGAGCTGATAAAATACTTGCTGAAGCTAAGCAAACCAATGATCTGCTTCCTCCCAATTTGAGACCTGCTGCCAAAACTCAGGTTGTACAGTGACGCTGTGCTATATTTACGTCTCAACACTTCGTGCATCTCACAAATCACTGAAGTCCACGATTTTTTTTAAGAATATATGCCATGCTCTCACCGTAAAGCCTTAGCAGATAATGGAATAGCTGTTTTGGTTGGTTCAATGTAGTGCGTTAAGCGCCTGGGATTCTAATTTACTTTGCAGTCAAATTTTTTTCAAAACGTTCGAAAATATTTCAGCAATTAGTTTTTTTATATTGCGTTTGTTGACTCCTCTAAATCAGGAAAAAATTCATTGGGTAAATGAAATCATTTTTTTCATGAAATACAACGTTTAAGCGCTTTTTAATGGTAATGACTATTGTTGCTAATGATAATTTTTAAATTTTGATCAATATTTTCTCGTTTATTTTGTTAGCGCTTGCTGTTGATGCGTCTATCAGTTCTACATGTTGCTGCTATTGTTGGCTAGTGGGAAAGGTTACTTATTAAGGCTATGATATTTGTTAACGTTGGTAGTCATCAAGAAATCAAGAAATTTGAACAGTTGTGCAGTAAGTATCAATCATCTTTCCCTGTACGAAAGGCTGAACTGTTGTAATATGTTTTTCATCCGAATGGAAGACACAGGTTGTGACTGTATGTACTTAATGGTATTTCTCAGGCAAGGGCATCAATTTATGAATTCTTGAAGCAGCCCTGTTAATAATTTTATTAAATAAATAAATAGTTATAACTAAATGACTACTTAAAATTTTTTTGGTGAAATCCGGCTAATTGAATGTAAAATAGTTCATTGTTGGGGCTTATAACAGGCAATGCTTAACCTTAGTATGCGTAAATTTTGTAATATTTCTTGTGAATATTGGCTGACTGTGTGTTACGCTAGGATGAAGCTTTTCGAAAAAGTTCAAATTTTGTCTTATGTTTGGTATTCTACTTTTTAGGCTTGAATGGTTTCAAGGCAAAACTGTCTTTGGTGAGAATTAGCGGTCTGCCTAATTATCTCAGACGACGCTGAGACTGTGATATCCGAAACATCATTTTCTGGGCCTTCAGCACGAGTGTGTGTCCAGTCCAAATTTAATTATTGGTATTAGGTTGTACAAGCGCACGAGTCTATCTGTTTTCAGTTGATGATGAAAGCAGTATACCTAAAACTAAAAAGCGTTTTGCAAACTCATGGAATTCTGTGACGAAGTAACAACACGCTTTTTTACACGAAAGTTATTTGAATGAAATCACCTTCGTTGATGTTCAAGAAATTTTTTGAATTTGCATCTCACGTAGTTCCGTTACTTTTGGCGTAACATGAAAATCCCACTTGGAAAAGGCGAATTATTATTTCTAAGTACCCCTCAGGGAGATACACCTCTTGTATCTATGGGAATTAGCACTCCTAGTGGGAAAATGTGTGAGGGCCCGAGCTGAGAGTTAGGTAGGCCTTATTTTTGTTGAAATAATATCTTTTTTTGTTATGTTAAGGACCACCTTTTTTCGGTGCAATGCTGTCCTGTTTTTTCAGCACCTACTACTTTCACTTCAATTTTTATCTTGTTTCATGAACTTCTTTCTCAACTTACTGTATCTATGCCCCTTCTGCATAGATTCCCTATTCTCTTATCTCCATACTAAATGGTGCCTTCCTCTCTTCGATACGCTCTTTTTTGTAGCGGTTAAGGAGGCTTAAACTAACTTATAATCTAACTATTCCTAAACAATGGCGTACCTGCGCGTAAATATATTGCAATGTCTCCAACAACAATAAAGCTAGAGGTTGCACTGATGCATCATGAAGTCTATCGCAGTAAGCACTGCGCTTTGTGGAAAGCAATGCACTTGTTTCTAGAACACCATAGCGATAAATTTACTATCTTTTACAATTTTATAAATGTTTAACAAAGTTTCCTCAAGGGGATACAGCTATTGTATCTATGGTATTTATGGAAATTAGTGCTTCCAGAGGAAAACTGTTAGGTCTCGGGCTGTGAGTTAGGTATGCCTTTTTTTTGCTGAAATAAATTGTTTTTGTTTTGTTGAGGACCGTCATGTTTCCGTTCACTTTTGTCATGTTTTCATCATCTTTAAATTTTTTCTTTCTTTCTTTTCATCTTTCTTTTTTCGAATACTCCCAGTACTCTTAGACAACTCTGCGACGTGGCGCGTCCCTTTAGAGTGTTTTTGCCCTGGATGCCGGATGCCCAAGGAGGAATCCATGCCAGGTTACATCCTGAAGGGAATTTTCATGGACCATGTACTGGAAAAGCACGCAAATTCCGTGAAGCTCTACACTGATGGATCAAAAATGGGAGGCGCTGTGGGATGTGCTGCCGTGTCTGGAAAAAGGGTTAGTGCGAGGAAACTGCTCCCAGAGTCATCAATTTTCACAGCGGAACTGTACGGTGTGTTGGAGGCGCTAAAATTGATTGAGGAGTGCCCATGTGGCTCTTTTACTATTTTCGTTGACTCGAAAAGCGTTATCGATGCCGCGCAAATGTATAATAGTACACACCCGCTCATTGCTGAGATTCTCGTAATGTTAATAAATTTTACGAGTAGACGTAAGAATATCATGTTATGCTGGGTGCCCGGACGTGTGGGAGTATCGGGCAATGAGCGAGCTGATCGGGAGGCTAAGCAAGCTGCGGAGACAAACGGGGAAACGCTGAACTTGATGGTCCCCTTCCGAGACTACTACTACCCTCGGATAAAAGCTGCAGTGAGAAGTTTGTGGCAACAGGAGTGGGACAGAACAATTAATAACAAATTAAGAAGTATTAAACCCACCGTGCGTGAGTGGATATCGTCTAGTTGCCTCCCTCGCCGGATGGAGGTGATACTCTGCCGCCTTCGTATTGGCCATACCCGATTGACGCACGGACACTTGATGGAGCGGCAGCCGCAACCACGATGTGAGCGATGCCACGTTCCTTTGACTGTCAAGCACTTTCTTGTTGAGTGCCCTCGAACTGCTGCTGCCAGGAATGTATGTTTCCCGAGACTGCGAGGTCCTGATGAGGATGTAATGACCGGAATGCTCAGGGAAATTGAGCGCTCAACTTTCAGTGTGACAGCGCTTAAGATGTTCCTAGAGAAGTGCAACTTGATATCTAAAATTTAACCAGAAAAGAACAGCGTAAGCAAGAAGAACTTTCTTCACGTCTGAGATGTGTATGACTAAACTGCAACATGGCCGGGCGCACTGCGTAGATGCCTCTGGGGATTTCAGCGTGGGTAAGGCGCCCGGCCATAAATGGGTGGGCAGCTGAAATCCCCTACGGGGTGTTTTGGCTGTCCTGTGCGTGGCTCTGTGGATGATCCCGACAAAGATCAACTGGGGCTCTTATAAGATGACAACAATGTGGGTGGCAATTAGAGCGGTTTTTGTGATGGCTGCTGCTGTGTTTTCCATAATGGTGATTGTGACGAACTTTGAACAATTAGATAGTGTGCTTCCGTGTAACGATGTGAATTTCGTATTATTGAACTGTGAGATCTACGGCGCGATATAGTACGAATTACTGAAGCGCTAGCAAATTAATGCTAATACTACTACTAAATTTTTTCTTCAGCATCTATCTTGTTTCATTGTTTTCCTTCTTAACTTACTGTTCCTATGCGCAAGGGATCGTGGCGGGAGCACTCTTTGTGTATGGATTCCGCGTTCCCTCCCCCTCAGGGGGATACAACTATTGTATCTATGGGAATTGGCGCTCCCAGGGAGACTATGTGAGGGCCCGAGCTAAGGTTAGGTAGGCTTTCTTTTTGTTGCAGTAGAATAGGATTTTGGTTTGTTACGGACCACCCTTTTTTCGGTTCCCTGCTGTCCTGTTTTTCAGCACCTACTACTTCCTTCTTCAACTTTGATCTTGTTTCATAATCTTCTTTCCCAATTTACTGTTTCTATGCCCTTTCTGCGTAGATTCCGCGTTTCCTACACTCCATACTAAATGGTGCCTTCCTCCTTCCTCTCTTTGGATCGCATTTGTTGCTGCGGGCAGGGAGGCTAAAACTAACGACTAAACTAAACTCCGCGTTCCCTTAATGAAATCCCAAGTGGTGCCTTCACCCTTCCTCTCTTTGGGAGGCTTAAACTAACATCTAATCTAAAATTTTGAAGGTCATCGATAATGCAATAACTGTACTAGATGCATAAAATCCTCTGCATTGTGGCTGATGAAGTTTCAATAATGAGACTATTTGCACGGTACCGTTGCGTATCGGTAGAGCCGCAAATTAGCAAGAGCTCAGTTCCGTATACTGCACTCTTGAGCTAAAATATTGCCTGGAGGATGAAGTATTCTCGAAAGACAGCGTTAAGAGGAAGCTGCGATAATGAGCGGAGAAGCAGAAGTGGAGAGTAACTCGAAACCTAGGGCTTCCTCCAGCTGTTTCCTACGCGTGGTCAGATTGTAATGAAGATTTGTCAACCCGGAGATTTATTCTGTATGCTAGAAAGCATCTTCTTCATCATGCGATCACTGGTCGCGTCTGTGCTGCACTCTCTCGGGAATACACCGGTAATAGTTTTGCATGTGAAGAATTGATCCTCTCTATCGCAGGAATCGTCAGGAGTGATGAAGTGGGCAAGTGAGGAACGAAATGTGCTCAAGTGCTGTTCACTATTAAACTAGTTAGAGGTGTTTGTGATCAATGAATTTTTGCTCATCGATGACCCAACGTGTGATGTGGACGAAGTTGAAATGCGAAATTCAACTCTGAGATTTTGATTTGTTATCATGTGTGATGTTAAGATTCAGACGAGCTGCAGCATATCAAACACAACAAAGGAAGAGACTAAGTACAATAGTCTCTCATGGCATGTGATACGGAAAACGCCTTTGAAGAGCTAGCGAAATGCTAATGCAACTTTGAAATTTGCCGGAAGACTGGGTATGAATGCTGAACTGAATGCGTTCGTAGTTAAATGCAGACTGTTGTGTGGCAGGAAGTGACAGCAAATCTTATGCTGAGTTTTTGTCAGACTGAGACCGAATTTTCAAAATAATACTAACTTGTTCATGAACAAAGTTCAGTTCTCTGTATTGTAAAAACATTTTCCGTATTTCCAAAAATAAACAGTTCACGTGGCTAAGAAGGCGTTCAAAATGTCTGTGCACAGCCCCCAATAACAGCATTGCAATTAGACTAAATTAAAAAGCTCCTGCACTGTTTTCGGATTTTGAAATTACATTGTTGAATAGTACGTTCCTCAGTAGTACAATAGATGTCAAGTTCATTGACTGACTAACTATAAAAAAACGTTTTTAGTAATTATTCCATCAGAAAATCGACCCTTGAGTAAAAGTTTTTTCGTGCAGTCAATAGCTGACATGATATCGCGATGTATTTATTCTTTCGAAGTCGAGAATTGACTTTTTTGGAAGAAAAATAACGTTTTGACGCCTCAATCTCGGGAAAATAATCCATCCTTTTTTATATCTATTATAAGTAAAATTGTCCCAATTGGACATTGGAACAATTTTATTTCGGTTTCATATGTTTTCACATATTTATTCTATGCTTTCACTATCAGCTGATCGATGTATTTCAAATTAAGGCACCTACAAGATATTTTGAAGTCACGCTTGAAATTTACGCAAAATTTCTGCACAAAACCTGGTGGTCACTTGTATCATCACCATGTCGAGTACGATGCTAGCTGTTTGATATATCAACATATATTGTTATGAAAATACAACCTCAAAGCTTTAATAATTAAAATGAAACGGTTAAAATTAAGTGCGAAATTTTGTAGGGATGTTTATTTTGAATTTAAATTTGTATTGTTTCTTTCCGTTCTCTATATCGTCCTGGTTTACTTTTACGTATATCTTTCGAAGACCGCTTGAAAGACACATGCTCACGTTACGGCTCTTAGCTCAGCACGATATCAAATCACAACGTTAACGTAATCAAAATCTGCACATTTTTTTGCACTTTTGTTTCAAAAGTTTGTTAAATTTCCCTGTTACAATGCTTCTAGTGCTTTTGTCGCGAAAATCTTATACTACGCTTGCATGTTTATGTATACAGGACTTCATGTCGAAAGATTATTTTGAGATTTCTACGTGTTCTTATTAGTGGAATGACGATTTCATCTGACTAAATGCGTTTGCATCTGCTCTTTTTAATTAAGGTTTACGGGTTCCGCATGTAGATTTGAATTATTTTTTTACTTAGATATTTATTGAATTTCACTGTGATGTCCTCCTGATCTGTTCGAGCGTCATAATTGTGTGTCGCCTTTCGAAACTTTGACCGCAATGTGAGCCACCGGTGGCTACGGAGGGGATTTTCAAAACGCTGCTGACCAACTAGTTGTTACAAACCAAATTTTCATAAATACTTGAAGCTAAATAACGGCACGATCTAGTTAATGTTTGATATTTTCAAAATTGCTCATTTCAGTTGACTTTAAATATTAGTTGAAGGTCCTCAGGGGGATACAACTATTGTATCTCTAGGCATTAGCACTCCCAGGGGGGAAATGTGTGAGGGCCTGAGCTGAGAATTAGGTGGCCCTTATTTTTGTTGCAATCCCCTCAGGGGGATACAATTATTGTATCTATGGGAATTAGCGCTCCCAGGGAGACAATGTGAGGGCCCGAGCTAATGGTTAGGTAGGCTTTCTTCGTGTTAAAATACCAAATGTTTTTGTTTTGTTACGAACCAACTTTGTTTCGGTTCACTGCTGTTCTGTTTTTCAACACCTACTACTTTCTTCTTCAACTTTTATCTTGTTTCATGAACTTCTTTCCCAACTTACTGTTTCTATGCCCCTTCTACATAGATTCCGCATTCCCTAATATCCATACTAAATGGTGCCTACCTTCTTCCTCTCTTTGATACGCTCCTTTTTGTAGCGGTTAGGAAGGCTTAAACTAACCTATGATCTATAATTTTTAATCTATTGCAGTCAACGTGTTAGGAAGATAAAATTCAGATGTTTGGGTTACCGAAGATCACCATTATTCAGAGGATCTCATGTATCTACCTTGAAGTGTTCTGGAGAACTCATTCAAGCATAACTGGCATTCTCTTGTGCAAAGTACTACATTGTCAAGAGTTGCTAGTTTTGCGCGAGAGGATTTAGTCATATTTTTGTCTTTCCCTTGGAGCACATCTAACCACCGTACGCTAGAGTTGTTGAAACGTCTTCACTGGCTCCTGGTCGTGAGGTTAAAACGTCACTTATTTTTCAATCTTCAGCAGCTCATTGTGCGATGCTAAAGCATTGTCAACTCTGATGAGAACGCTGGATTTGAAGTAGCGACAATTTAAGAAATGTGCTGTTGGCGGGTAAGTCTGTGAACTAATTTTAATATTTGTGATATCAGATGCATGCATTGTTATATTTATTTTATCGACAGATACAAAGTTTTATTCTGAATATTTTTCTATTTCTAGACTATTTTGGGCAGCATCTTAGGTTATACTGTCAGATGACTGCCCGCAACCCAAGTGCCCTGAGCAGAAATCGAACGTACATAAAACCGTATAAAGGCTGAAGATTCTTCTATTTCGAACTTGATTTTTTTTAGTTCATGGGATCTTTTCATTGAAGAGAAACATTATTGTATGTCTTTTTTGTACTGCAAGATGCTCTGTATGGCGAGATTATCCTACTGCAACCGTCTTCAGACGGAGACTGCGATACACCTTTTCTGCTCCAGGAGTACACGTCCATGATTTATTGTTTTCTTTGTTATCAGCGGAATGTGGTGCAATGTACTGATGATTAATGCTGGTTCTTATTTTTTTAGCAAGATCTTATCTGGTTATTCTCCGGCTACGCTACCTCAGCCATAAATAAACCTAGGGACTACAATGTTCAGTTCCCATTGTATTTCTTTTTAGATTTTCTTTGCTATCTAATTTTTTTTGTTCTTTTTCTCTTTAACTTGTTTCTATGCGTGAGGTGTCCTCTGCGAGAACCAAACACCTTGTGCATAGATTCCCCGTTTTCTATAATACATGCGTAAATGCCTTTCTCCGCTCTCGTGAAGCCGCCGTTGTTGGTGCTAGGAAATTATAGAAAAATGAAATGCTGTCACTTTTTATTTTTCATGTATTGTTGCTGTTGGACGTATTTATTCGTCGAGTTCAGTTCTCTTAAACTTGTGCAGCTTGGAGGGAGACATAATTTCTTCACCTGCATGCTTTCAGTTTCACACAAATTAAATGTAGCAATTTTTGAAATGTTATAAAAATAGGTTCTCAAATTGGGCTGTTCACCATGTTGCGTTAGAAGACTTCGTTAATTACGAGTGCAAAGGTAAACTAGCGAGGGAAATATGTAAGAAGAAAAAATTTTGAAGATATGAAAATTAGGCAAAATTTAATTTGCCAATATTGTCACTGCATTTGTGGGGACATGAGTCACTTTTTGACCATGAATTCGCTTTTGTACCAATAAATTATTAATTTGCTATGCACCTTTTCCTTCCAGCAAGCCATCAACAGAATGGGCTCATTATTAAATAGTAGCTAGACTTGGCAGCACCGACACGATCACAGCTTGAGAACAAAATCATTTGACTATATCCTGGGAGACTGGATGCTGTCATCTATAGCTTACGGCTCGGGGAATCGTAATAAGTCATCGCATCTACACTGAGTGTGCATCAAACACAGACGTTGCTTCTCTGGTTAATTGTTAATTCGAATATCTTTTAGAACATTTTGAAATTAATGTCGATAGAACCATTAACAGGGAATTAAATTAATGGAAGAACTAACCTATGTTCGAAGATTTTGTGAAAACTACGTAAGTTACTGGGAAATGAACAATTCGACAGCTTAGTACGTATGCCCACTAAGACAGCGTAATTCGTTGAATTACGTTACAGAATGGATGAATCATCGTTACAGTCAGGTGAAAGAAACGTCATTTTTTTCAAGAATTAAAAGATGTATTCAAGTTTGACTGTGCTGTTCACTTACGATGTCGGGTTTGGTGTACTTGGCCTGCACCCAGACTCGGTACATGGTGAGCTGCTTGCCTCTATTCACTTGCAGCCTCCTGTCCACGATGTTCTGCTTCTCTTCAAAGCCCGTCCCCACGAACAGGTCCCGGATTTCTTCTGTGGTCGAGAACAATACGGAGGTTAATATCATGCACATCCTTTAGAAGTGGTTCACATGGTCAAATACGTGAACAGACTACAAGATCCAACAATAAAAATGAGCCAAGGTCATAAATGCTGTATATCTACTTCAAAACAAAATTGTTAAGGTTGTTCATGAGACTTAGTGTCAAAAGCCAACATCGATGTTCTCCCACAGTCCTTCCGCGTCGAATGAGACCACAATCGCGCTTCTACGTAAAAAATTGTAGAATGGGAAAAGTTTTGCGCAAGTATATTTATTTTTTCTAATGTTCGCACAATAACTTTTTTCTATTGCGAAAATCAAAAATTTTTATAGAAGAAAATGTGTTCAGAATTCAATTTTACATTTCTGTATGCATTTTTCGTTCCTCTAGGTGCAATAGAGACGTGAACAGTGAATTTGTAAAAATTCGGTAAGTTAGGTAAAGTACAGGGTAGTAGCTCCCCTTAAAATCTAGATAGCGACACCAATGCAATTAATGAATATAGGAATTCAAGTGCAAACTAAAAGTTCACAAATAGAAGCCAACCGGTATTTGGCCCAAAAAATTTTCGCCGAAGAAACTCAACACCATTACGAAAGCTAACTTTTTTTTCAATGGATCACAACAACAGAAAAAAGGTTATAACAAAATTATGTTCACGCAAGCTAGTGTTACCGTTATAAAGTTATCAAGATAGTTTCTCAGTTCTCAAATTAGCAGAAGACATGCCTCTTCGAAAGGAGCTGGCTTCCTCTTTCCTTTGAGTGCTCTGCTGATCGTAAGAGGCAGCGTCACTCGCATGTGACCCGCTTTAGCGCGGGCAATAGATTGCAAGAGTCCGTCGTGGATTTCATCAGGAGTTGTTTATTATGGATGTACCTCAGACCTTAGTTTGTACTAAAATTATATATTCGTCTTTTCAGTATCCCTCGACAGCCTAATGCATCAGCCGCGGTGTCCCTCAAACTAATTCGTTGGAAAATACTTATTAGAGATAGATTAATGTATTAGAACAAGAGAAAGATTACTGTTCAGAAAGATGGCTATAAACGAAA
The DNA here is from genome assembly GCA_014220935.1 of Platorchestia sp. MABIK. Taxonomy (NCBI): domain Eukaryota; kingdom Metazoa; phylum Arthropoda; class Malacostraca; order Amphipoda; family Talitridae; genus Platorchestia; species Platorchestia sp. MABIK. Next base: position 56,872 of record JACJUY010001832.1, on the reverse strand, counting down.
AAGAAAGGGATGATGAATTCTACTCTGGACGGTATGTTAGCTACGAGATAGTTCCCAGAATTAGTGGGAATGAGCAAACCTTGAGTGAAGAAGTAGGACTTGGTGCCATCGCCCCTGACGTAGTAGTTGTCTGAGAGACACTTGCCCTTCTTGAAACGGAGCTGCGTGAGGTCGTATCGTCCGTAGTCGCGCAGCAGCACCACACCTCCGGGCTTCAGGTACTTGAACAGCTGACGAGCAACGTGTGGATGTCTGTGGCAGAATAAAATAGCGTTGAGTGAAGTTGCTCTCAGCAGGGAAGAAATTCGTATACAAAAATGCTGGAAGCCTCGTGGTTGCGTGATAGAGTGTTAGCAGATAACATGAATAATTAAGTAGAGGCTCATAACTTATGAGCGCTGGGAGCTTTTTGAAAAAATATAAAGCTAAAAGGCAACTACCAAAATAAAATTGGAGTAAATTCGCTGCGTCGTGCAAAATCTTGAACTCATCGATGGATTTTTCCATACTGTAAACTCATCGAGGGGTTTTTCCCAAATTCCTCTTAAATGTATTGATGCCATCATGCAGTTTTTGACAGCAGAAATTTGAAAAGGGAAAAATGAGTCACTTCAATGAATAAGCATTTCAATACTAGCAGAAATACGTTCAATTGAAGTTACGCATAAATCAATCTCTTATTGACGACTTCTTAATAAAATGTACATTCAAAAAGTAATCCTTCATCAAAGACGCAAGTTTTTACACAATGGGACAATTGATTGCAATAATTTAAATAATAAGATACAACCTTAACAAGCCACAAGACCTGAGTAGCAGAGGCAACACTATTATGAATAAAGTCGATCAAATAAAAATTCCGAAGGCAAAAAAGGCCATCTCTAAACTAAAAAAAATGCTGGCCGCTTCTATGTAAAAAGTCTAGCTTTAGCAAATAAACCATAAGTAGTTTTTAACTTTTAAGTTGCAAGTGCAGTTAGCTCAACAGGTTCTCCAGTTCATTTTCAAAAGAGTACACGTGATCCACTCTTCATAAAGAGCACAAAAAGACTAGAGTCAAGCTTGGTGAGGAGGCATGCCAGAAACACGCTCTCAGCGATCCTGATAATACCACGAGATACCCACTAAACTAAAGTGACATCTAAAGCCTCCAGTACATTCATTAAGAATCACTACAGTTCAGGCGTCTAAGATTCAAGACAAAATTTTAATTTTGTGAGCAGGTTTAGACTATGTTCTGTTAGTAGGAGTGATCTCGCTACTATTTTAAAAATATCGCTAATATCAGATAAAAATTTCAATAATTTCAGAGAATTTTGATGCTGTACAAGCTGTCACAAACGCCCATCCAAGAACAATACATGTTAGCCCCACATGTAGCATTTAACTGAATTAATTTTATAATTTAATATTATGCTCGTGTAATAAATTCTGAAAAGAGCAATTCAGGGTCCGCCAGTTCTCAAACTAAAGAGTTTAATAGATTACTGTAATTCCCATTACAAGATAAAATAAAAATAGCAATATAAAATATTATTCAATATTGTTATCTTCATATCACTGAATTTAAAGTGGCACACGTAGAGTAAAAGATAATTTTTGGCATAACTCGTATCCACGCACAGAGTTCATTGACCTAAACAATGACAACGTTAATTTAGCGGAAAAATGTGCAATAAATGATAGACGTAATTAAAAATATAACAGTGTCTCATGAGGCCCCTTGAGAATAAATTGAACAAAAACTCCACAATGGGAAAAATAATCCTAGGAAAGACCAGGGCGCACACCGATTCAACATGAGTGAGGCAAGCACAAGACCGAAAATGATGCAAAGATTGCCCCCATGTCATGTCTATCTTTATGATAGAATACAAAAAGCAATGAGAAACATGGAGACTACAGGGGCATTACAGTAACTGATGTTTAACACGTTGACCACGTATTGAGACGAATGTGTACCACTCACCTAAATTTCTCACCTGCGTACCAAAATAAATGAACAGCATTTCAATTATTTCACTACCTTTTCTTTAGAATAGATTTTAGCGTCCGAGGTAGAGTATCGTCGCGCCATAACATTTTTCACACTTCTTAGGAAAATAAAAATATATTCATTCAAGCATTGAAGTCGGCTTTTCAACTTTTCTACTTACAAACTAACTTGAATAACCTCAGCAACCGTGCAAACGTTGTCAACGTGTTGAAAAGAAGAGACCATTTAGTGTTGACTGTACAAAACGGGGAATCTAAACACACAAAATGTCTCCCTACACCCATAATAAAGTGCGTACCACTCACTGACTGCACAGTAGGTAGCCAAGATACGCGTCAGAAGTATGACTTCGAGTTACAGCGATGGAGGAAGGTTCAGTGGGAGCTTATTTCAGGATTACTCCATTAATTACTTCATGCGCCGAAAACCGAACTGTATAAACCAAATCCAAATAATTACTCTGTACGCTTGGGCACCATGAGTCATCACACAGAACACAAGCACAAATTTTAGTTATTTTTACATTTTTTATTACAAATGGAAGATTTATTACTGCAATATATTTCATTTTAATGCACTTGTGTGAGGAAGATTTCTTTATTCCCTATTGTAAATGATGCAGAAAAGGGTGAAAACGTAAAAAAAATTCATAGTGCATGCAAGCTTCATGATTAAGCCCAAGTTGTGACGGAAAGTAAGAAAAATCATTCATACTGTGAACAGTTTCCATGATAAAGCCCTCGTTGATATGGAAAATAAAAAAATCCTACATACTGGGTACAATTTTCATAATAAAGCCCGCATTGGGATGGAAATAAAGTAGAATCACTATTATAAAAGTAACCGCGACCGTCCGTCCGTCCCTCCGTCCGAGATACCCCCTCTTGATTATCGTATCCACAATACGCAATCGGCTTATTTTTGGAATAGAAATTTTTTTTAATTTTTTTTTATTGTCCGTCCCTCTGTCCGAGTGACCCCCTCTTGATTATGGTATCCACAATACGCAATCGGCTTATTTTTGGGATAGAAATTTTTTATGGAGCTTTCTCTATTGAAATTCATCATGTCGCTTTGATATTTTTAATTGATAATGCAAAAAGAAATGTCTTAAATTCGTTCGACCATTAACCTGGCTACCACTGGGTTTAAGGCCCAAGATTTTGGAACTTGAGTTATTGTTTTCGAAATTGTGATGTTCTTGAAAAGCTTTGAAGAGATGATAGGCGACATGTCAGAATAAAATTCCGGCAAAAGAGGCCACCAAAGATAAAAATGCGTCCAACCGCAAGAGAGAAGTAGCAAGACTCCGACAGCAAGAAAAACATCGAAGACGATCGGATGAACGACGCGAAATGGCAACACGAAGCAATGTTGCTCGTCAACGAAAAGCTAGAGCTAAATTGACTCTTGACCGGTATTTGGAAATTCTACGGAATAATGCAGAGCAACACCGAGTAGCTAAAGAGAGCTTAACACATGAAAGAAGCGAGGAAATTCTTCGTCATAGCGCTGGACAACATTGAGTGGCACGAGAGAATTCAACTCGAGAAAGAAGGGGTGAAATTCTTCAGACTAAAGCCGAACAGCATCGACTTGCACAAGCGAATTTAACTCAAGAAAGAAGGGATGAAATTCTTAAGATTAATGCCGACCAGCACGTGTGCACTAGTAATTTATAAATACGTAGCGGTGCGTGTGCGCTCACTTATGAGGATGGACGGCGGAGAGGACGTAGATGCACGTGATCACGTCCAGGCACCCCGGCGGGAAAGGTACGCTCCACTCGGCGTCTGTGATGTCCAGCACAAACGCATGACACCTGCATGACCAAAACATATACATAGAAGAACGCACGTTTGTGTGAAATGCTCAAAACGATATCGACGGCCTACAGGTACTTTTGCAGATGCTTCCAAGTCGAATATGTTCTCCAGCAGACTTGAAACTGATCACCGTATTTTAAAACGAGACAAAGGAATATGAAATATTGATCATATTTAAATCCTATTTGATATACGATAGCAAATAATGAGGTTAATGAATTTCTATAGCAGCAATTGCCGATGATGCTACATTTATTTGGGGTATTCAGCCCAATAGAATGAATGATTCTCTGAGATAGTATCAAGGTTAAACGAGTTGTGACTAGTGAACTTCCACAGCCCAAAAAGTGCGGTTGTGCTTAGTGTCTCCTATTTTGAACATCTTTACACTTTGTTTTATTTAAATTGCGAAAATGCCAAAGAAGCGCAGATAATATTAATGTTAGTAAATGGCGACCATGTGATAATTCTGAAGACTGTTTACAAGTGGTGTGAGTGATAGCTAAAATCCGGATGCCTTTCAACATCAAAAACATTCGAAAGCGTGCACGAAATGGTAAAATGGCTCGTTCAAAAAAGCGGTTGACCATTCGAGAGCTTACCAGTAAACTGAACGTCTCAAACGAATTCTTTCAAAGCATTCAGAGCGATAATTTACACATGGCAAGAAGGATTTTGAAATTTGTTCCTTGTCGCGTCATACCTCGCTTTCGATCTGCAAGTTTCAGGCCGAATACAAATATTCTTGTCTGTTGACATCCGCTTTCGTTTACAGCAGGGGTCTTCAAACTATGGCCCGCGGGCCACATCCGGCCCACCAAACAAATCACTGTGTGATGGCCTTGAAAAAAAAATTATCGTCCGACTGATTATCGTCGGCATTGATTTGTTTTTCCTTCGGCCCACATGAATGTGGGAAACCTATAATGTGGCTCTAACATGGCTCTAACATTGAAAAGTTCGGAGACCCCTGCTTCACAGATTTAGCACCACGAAATTTTCGGTCTTTCCCAAAAATCAAACCGTGCTGAAAGAATAACATTTTGATACCATTCTAAGATTGAGAGGACCAATACAGAGCAGCTGAAGTGTCTTTCGAAAGAAGCCTTTCAGAGATTCTTCCAAACATGGAATCAACTTTGGAAAAGTGCATCGCTAGCTTAGAATACTTTGAATAAGATTAGTTTAATTTTGATGGAAGCCCTTTCTTCTTGTTTCAATCACAGTAAAATTTTTCACTGCTCTTCTCGATCACACCTCGTATGAAGTACTTAAACCAGGTTTCCCAAATTGTACATCAGTAACAGCGTACAATTGATCTCGGTGATGACGAAACCCATCACACATCGGGGCTGTGGGAAATTTGGAATCAACTTCCCCTTTCCATGCAAGAATGGAATGAAAGTATCAAGACCTTTCGTACGGAGAACGAGTGCTTTAAGGGACGGTACCCAGCACCTATCACACAAATGCATCCATGGATAAACATGAGATGAGGTGTACAATGTGTCCCGCAATTAAGAGAACCAAAGCCATAAAAATGCAGGGCTTTTACGATCTATAAATTTCCCCTCATATTGCAAACAGGCAAATAAGTTATCCCAGCACTCCGTGTTCAAGTACTGAATATTCTAGCGATTTTCATTTTATATGTACTTCATTTGTGTCCTGAAAAGCAAACTACACCAGCATGATTCTTACTCTTACCGCACCACGACAAAATTTGAAACAAATTTCATTTTACACAAATTCAGGTAAAAGTAGAGACAGTTTACTTCCTCTAGAGTTTAATTCTTTGACAATGGGGGCAAAAAATTCCCTGAAAATGCTCCCAGAGAGCTCCAGAAATCACCCCCACCTTTACCTAAGGTACATACACTTGACTGCAATTGACATCATCGAGTGCTTTAATCTGTCCCAAAGATAATTTTTTATCTTCACAGACAACCCTACAGATTCTTCTATTTGATGCTGGTGAAATTTATTAGTTATTTCCCTACATTTCGCTATTCTATAACTGTCAAGGTTTTACAGGGAGTTAAAATCCAATGTTTCATCGAGTTTAACCTCAGCTGCGATTGTACGCTGTGACAAACCTTTCTTACGCAGCTCAACTATCGGGCCACGATACTTTGCTGGTTTGCCCTACATTGAGACTTAAGAACGACTTGGTTTTAAATTGTTAATCAAATGACAAGCAGCTTAGTTTAAAAACTTTATTTTCTACTTAAACTGATTCGACACAAATGGTTCGTCTTCTGCATCCTTCATTTTCACCATTAACTAAATTCAAGTTAGAATCCTTTTGAAGTCTAACCATGCGAAATAGTTTTTTTTCAAGTTTTCAGTTGATCCTGAACTTATGATCAGGAGTGTATTTAGCATACACTGAAAAAAGGTTGTTCAAATAAGAAATAAATCGTCTCACCTTTTCTGGTCGCAGTCCTCATGCTGCCTGACAATTTCGATGGCAGTGGCAGAAAAGTCTGCCCCATAAACGAACAGCTCTGGCTCAGGGTTGGTCTCCAGCACAGGGAAAATTGTGTTGCCCACACCACAGCCAACCTCCATAATTCGAAATTTGGCCTTCTCACCAGGAAACCTAGTATCACTGTCAGATACATCCACACTCAGACCATTGCTATTGCCTGCTGGGGTAGTTTCATGGGAAGATTCCTCAATCTCTAGAAGACTTGGACCACCAGCAGGTGTGCACTTTTCTTGTGATGATACATGGTCTGAACCTACAGGCAAGCTTTCTTGTACATCTCCATTTGGTGCTCCAAGCGCATCTCCATTTGCTGATTTGTGCACTAATGAACTTTGCTGCGTGACTTGAACATCAGAAGTTGATGGACCTGAGCATTCTAGCCTGCAGGGCTGAGGCAATGCAGTTTCTGCCCCACTGTTTAGTAGACAAATGCTTCCAGCACTTTCAGGGTTGAGTTTTTCTCTGAGATGTAATGCTAACTCAGGAAATTCAGTGAAGAGCCAGTTCCTGTTTTTGAAAAATCTGAAAACACATTCGTTGATTAGAAATAAAATTCAAACATATTCAACTTACATCATTATATTCAATTCAAATCTAAGGCCTTTAATTAAAAAATTGCTGGCAAACAAGAGGCAGAAATCATTTTATGAACTTATGTAAGATGGAAAAAATGCATTGCACATCTAATTTTAATAAATTAAAAGAAAAAGAAATGCTACGGCAAGACCACAGAAGCAGAATGGCATCATACAATACATGATGTAAAATGCAATTAAAATATAACTTTATCAGCAAAACTAGATCTCATCACATACTTATCAGTAGGAATGCTTCACTACACTATTATTTACTTGTTCTGGTGAATACCATAGAACTTGTCCCAGTTGTTAGCAGCTTCCTCTTCCAGAGTTTGCAGTTGCTCGTGTGTTAGAATCACTTCTGAGTTCTTGGCAACTGCCTCTTGAGCCTTCTGTTCTTGTTCTTCTCCCCACACAACATTGTCCCTGGCAAAAATTCATTCAAAAAATCCGAATAACTATTCATCAACACAAAATTTCCAAGAATCAGTAGTACTGTAATATATGCTCAACTATGCAGTACATTGCAATCCAACTACCTATTTTGATAGAAGTGTTAACACGTTGACTGCGTATTGGTGCATATGTGTACCACTAGGTAAAGTGCTCATTTACATACCATAATTTTCAAATAACATTTGAACTATTTTGCTACCTTTCACCAAATAAACTGTAAAGAATAAGATAACATACAATGGTTCAATTGTATTCTTCACACTCTTTAGAAAGGTTAAAAATGTATCAGAGCAGAAAAGTCATTTTTTCAGCACAACTTCTTCTAACTTAACCAAACTGACCATAGTTAAGATAAGCTATAGCACATTAGGCATATCAGATTTTGCATTAAACCAAAGAATAATTTAGATTCATTTTGAATAATAAGTTTTGCCAGCACACACATTCTATTGCTTAAGTTCTCATTTTCTAATTTTATTGTGTGTAACTTTGTATTAATATTTTTACAGAGAGACACTGGTGCACAACCAACACTCTAAACATTGAGCTATAATTTACTCTAATTCAGAAGAAAAATTCAAACAAAACTCACAATAGATTCAGTCCATAGACAGGGTAGCATCAGCATGGTATGAGTTGTTATGTTCAAGTCTCATCAATCACAATCAACAATAACAGACTCGTAAAGAACAAAGTACAATGAAAGGAGTAAAAAAACAGAAACAAATACTCCAATGCAAGCAGTAAGTTGCATAGCAAAGAGCCATCTTTTATACAGGTGCAGGATGACAAAATAGAAATATTAAGCCTAACATTTCAACAAATCAGTAAGATACAGGCAAGTTCATTGATAATTTTTTAGGGTTTTCATCACAGATTAATTGAAGTAACAGTCAAAT